>CM062266.1:31507197-31804700 GCA_031216635.1 Dissostichus eleginoides | reverse complement strand
AGAGAGACCTTGAGAGACCTTGAGAGACCTTGAGAGAGAGAGACCTTGAGACCTTGAGAGACCTTGAGACCTTGAGACCTTGAGAGACCTTGAGAGAGAGAGACCTTGAGACCTTGAGAGACCTTGAGGAGAGAGACCTTGAGAGACCTTGAGAGACCTTGAGAGAGAGAGACCATGAGACCTTGAGAGACCTTGAGACCTTGAGAGACCTTGAGAGAGAGAGACCTTGAGACCTTGAGAGACCTTGAGAGAGAGAGACCTTGAGACCTTGAGAGACCTTGAGAGAGAGAGACCTTGAGACCTTGAGAGACCTTGAGAGAGAGAGACCTTGAGACCTTGAGAGACCTTGAGAGAGAGAGACCTTGAGAGACCTTGAGAGAGAGAGACCTTGAGACCTTGAGAGACCTTGAGAGAGAGAGACCTTGAGAGACCTTGAGAGAGAGAGACCTTGAGACCTTGAGAGACCTTGAGAGAGAGAGACCTTGAGACCTTGAGAGACCTTGAGAGACCTTGAGAGAGAGGCCTTGAGAGACCTTGAGAGAGAGACCTTGAGACCTTGAGAGACCTTGATAGAGAGAGACCTTGAGACCTTGATAGACCTTGAGAGAGAGAGACCTTGAGACCTTGAGAGAGAGAGACCTTGAGACCTTGAGAGACCTTGATAGAGAGAGACCTTGAGACCTTGAGAGAACTTGAGAGACCTTGAGAGAGAGAGACCTTGAGACCTTGAGAGACCTTGAGAGACCTTGAGAGAGAGAGACCTTGAGACCTTGAGAGAGACCTTGAGACCTTGAGAGAGAGAGACCTTGAGACCTTGAGAGACCTTGAGAGAGAGACCTTGAGAGACCTTGAGAGAGAGAGAGACCTTGAGAGAGAGAGACCTTGAGACCTTGAGAGACCTTGAGAGAGAGAGACCTTGAGACCTTGAGAGAGAGAGACCTTGAGGCCTTGAGAGACCTTGAGAGAGCGAGAGACCTTGAGAGACCTTGAGAGAGAGAGACCTTGAGACCTTGAGAGACCTTGAGACATTGAGAGACCTTGAGAGACCTTGAGAGAGAGAGACCTTGAGAGACCTTGAGAAACCTTGCGACCTTGAGAGACCTTGAGAGAGAGAGACCTTGAGAGACCTTGAGAGAGAGAGACCATGAGACCTTGAGAGACCTTGAGAGAGAGAGAGAGACTTTGAGACCTTGAGAGACCTTGAGACCTGGAGAGACCTTGAGACCTTGAGAGACCTTGAGAGAGAGACCTTTAGACCTTGAGAGAGAGAGACCTTGAGACCTTGAGAGACCTTGAGAGAGAGAGACCTTGAGAGACCTTGAGACCTTGAGAGACCTTGAAAGAGAGAGACCTTGAGAGACCTTGAGAGAGAGAGACCTTGAGATCTTGAGACCTTGAGAGACCTTGAGAGAGAGAGAGACCTTGAGACCTTGAGAGACCTTGAGAGACCTTGAGACCTTGAGAGAGAGAGACCTTGAGACCTTGAGAGACCTTGAGAGAGAGAGACCTTGAGACCTTGAGAGACCTTGAGAGAGAGACCTTGAGAGACCTTGAGAGAGACCTTGAGAGACCTTGAGAGAGAGAGACCTTGAGACCTTGAGAGACCTTGAGAGAGAGACTTTGAGACCTTGAGAGACCTTGAGAGAGAGAGACCTTGAGACCTTGAGAGACCTTGAGAGACATTGAGAGAGAGACCTTGAGAGACCTTGAGAGACCTTGAGACCTTGAGAGAGAGAGACCTTGATACCTTGAGAGACCTTGAGACCTTGAGAGACCTTGAGAGAGAGAGAGAGAGAGAGACCTTGGGACCTTGAGAGACCTTGAGAGACCTTGAGAGAGAGACCTTGAGAGACCTTGAGAGAGAGAGAGACCTTGAGACCTTGAGAGACCTTGAGAGAGAGAGACCTTGAGACCTTGAGAGAGAGAGACCTTGAGACCTTGAGAGACCTTGAGACCTTGAGACCTTGAGAGACCTTGAGACCTTGAGACCTTGAGAGACCTTGAGAGACCTTGAGAGACCTTGAGAGAGAGAGACCTTGAGAGACCTTGAGATACCTTGAGAGACCTTGAGAGAGACCTTGAGAGACCTTGAGAGAGAGAGACCTTGAGACCTTGAGAGACCTTGAGAGAGAGAGACCTTGAGAGACCTTGAGAGAGAGACCTTGAGACCTTGAGAGACCTTGAGACCTTGAGAGACCTTGAGAGAGAGAGACCTTGAGAGATCTTGAGAGAGAGAGACCTTGAGACCTTGAGAGACCTACAGAGACCTTGAGAGAGAGAGACCTTGAGAGAGAGAGACCTTGAGACCTTGAGAGACCTTGAGAGAGAGAGACCTTGAGACCTTGAGAGACCTTGAGAGAGACCTTGAGAGAGAGAGAGACCTTGAGACCTTGAGAGACCTTGAGAACCTTGAGAGAGAGAGACCTTGAGACCTTGAGAGACCTTGAGAGAGAGAGACCTTGAGACCTTGAGAGACCTTGAGAGAGAGACCTTGAGACCTTGAGAGACCTTGAGAGAGACCTTGAGAGAGAGAGAGACCTTGAGACCTTGAGAGACCTTGAGAGACCTTGAGAGAGAGAGACCTTGAGACCTTGAGAGACCTTGAGAGAGAGACCTTGAGACCTTGAGAGACCTTGAGACCTTGAGAGACCTTGAGAGAGAGAGACCTTGAGAGATCTTGAGAGAGAGAGACCTTGAGACCTTGAGAGACCTACAGAGACCTTGAAGAGAGAGACTTGAGAAGAGAAGACCTTGAGACCTTGAGAGACCTTGAGAGAGAGAGACCTTGAGACCTTGAGAGAGCTTGAGACCTTGAGACCTTGAGAGAGAGAGACCTTGAGACCTTGAGAGACCTTGAGAGAGAGAGACAGAGAGACCTTGAGACCTTGAGAGACCTTGAGAGAGAGAGACCTTGAGACCTTGAGAGACCTTGAGAGAGAGAGACCTTGAGACCTTGAGAGACCTTGAGACCTTGAGAGAGACCTTGAGACCTTGAGAGAGAGAGACCTTGGGACCTTGAGAGACCTTGAGAGAGAGAGACCTTGAGACCTTGAGAGACCTTGAGAGAGAGAGACCTTGAGAGAGAGAGACCTTTAGAGACCTTGAGAGACCTTGAGAGAGAGACCTTGAGAGACCTTGAGAGAGAGACCTTGAGACCTTGAGAGACCTTGAGAGACCTTGAGAGAGACCTTGAGACCTTGAGAGAGAGAGACCTTGAGAGACCTTGAGAGACCTTTAGAGAGAGAGACCTTGAGACCTTGAGAGACCTTGAGAGAGACCATGAGACCTTGAGAGACCTTGAGAGAGAGAGAGACTTTGAGACCTTGAGAGACCTTGAAAGACCTTGAGACCTGGAGAGACCTTGAGAGAGAGACCTTGAGACCTTGAGAGACCTTGAGAGAGAGAGACCTTTAGACCTTGAGAGAGAGAGACCTTGAGACCTTGAGAGACCTTGAGACCTTGAGAGACCTTGAAAGAGAGAGACCTTGAGAGACCTTGAGAGAGAGACCTTGAGAGACCTTGAGAGACCTTGAGAGAGAGAGACCTTGAGACCTTGAGAGACCTTGAGAGACCTTGAGAGAGAGAGACCTTGAGAGAGAGAGACCTTGAGACCTTGAGAGACCTTGGAGAGAGACCTTGAGACCTTGAGAGACCTTGAGAGACCTTGAGAGAGAGAGACCTTGAGAGACCTTGAGAGAGAGAGACCTTGAGACCTTGAGAGAGAGAGACCTTGAGACATTGAGAGACCTTGAGAGAGAGAGACCTTGAGACCTTGAGAGACCTTGAGAGAGAGAGACCTTGAGAGAGACCTTGAGACCTTGAGAGACCTTGAGACCTTGAGACCTTGAGAGACCTTGAGAGAGACCGAGAGACCTTGAGAGACCTTGAGAGAGAGAGACACCTTGAGACCTTGAGAGACCTTGAGAGAGAGACCTTGAGACATTGAGAGACCTTGAGAGAGAGAGACCTTTAGACCTTGAGAGACCTTGAGAGAGAGAGACCTTGAGACCTTGAGAGAGAGACCTTGAGAGAGAGACCTTGAGACCTTGAGAGACCTTGAGAGAGAGAGACCTTGAGACCTTGAGAGAGAGACCTTGAGAGAGAGAGACCTTGAGAGACCTTGAGAGAGAGAGACCTTGAGACCTTGAGAGACCTTGAGAGAGAGAGACCTTGAGACCTTGAGAGACCTTGAGAGAGAGAGACCTTGAGAGAGAGAGACCTTAAGAGACCTTGAGAGAGAGAGACCTTGAGACCTTGAGAGACCTTGAGAGACCTTGAGAGAGACCTTGAGACCTTGAGAGACCTTGATAGAGAGAGACCGAGAGACCTTGAGAGACCTTGAGAGACCTTGAGACCTTGTGAGACCTTGAGAGAGAGACCTTGAGAGAGAGAGACCTTGAGACCTTGAGAGACCTTGAGAGACCTTGAGAGAGAGAGACCTTGAGAGACCTTGAGACCTTGAGAGACTTTGAGAGAGAGAGACCTTGAGACCTTGAGAGACCTTGAGAGATCTTGAGACCTTGAGAGATCTTGAGAGAGAGAGACCTTGAGACCTTGAGACCTTGAGAGACCTTGAGAGAGAGAGACCTTGAGACCTTGAGAGACCTTGAGAGAGAGAGACTGAGAGACCTTGAGAGACCTTGAGAGAGAGAGAGACCTTGAGACCTTGAGAGACCTTGAGACCTTGAGAGACCTTGAGAGAGAGAGACCTTGAGAGACCTTGAGAGAGAGAGACCTTGAGAGACCTTGAGAGAGAGAGACCTTGAGACCTTGAGAGACCTTGAGAGACATTGAGAGAGAGAGACCTTGAGACCTTGAGAGACCTTGAGAGAGAGAGAGACCTTGAGAGACCTTGAGACCTTGAGAGACCTTGAGAGAGAGAGACCTTGAGACCTTGAGAGACCTTGAGAGAGAGACCTTGAGACCTTGAGAGACCTTGAGACCTTGAGAGACCTTGAGAGACCTTGAGAGGAGAGACCTTGAGACCTTGAGAGACCTTGAGAGACCTTGAGAGAGAGAGACCTTGAGACCTTGAGAGACCTTGAGACCTTGAGAGCTTGTGAGACCTTGAGAGACCTTGAGAGAGAGAGACCTTGGGAGACCTTGAGAGAGAGAGACCTTGAGAGACCTTGAGAGAGAGCGACCTTGAGACCTTGAGAGAGAGAGACCTTGAGACCTTGAGAGACCTTGAGACCTTGAGAGACCTTGAGAGACCTTGAGAGAGAGACCTTGAGAGAGAGAGACCTTGAGACCTTGAGAGACCTTGAGAGAGAGAGACCTTGAGACCTTGAGAGAGAGAGAGCTTGAGACCTTGAGACCTTGTGAGACCTTGAGAGAGAGACCTTGAGACCTTGAGAGACCTTGAGAGAGAGAGACCTTGAGAGATTGAGAGAGAGAGACCTTGAGACCTTGAGAGACCTTGAGAGAGAGAGACCTTGAGACCTTGAGAGACCTTGAGAGAGAGAGACCTTGAGAGAGAGAGAGACCTTGAGACCTTGAGAGACCTTGAGAGACCTTGAGAGAGAGAGACCTTGAGAGACCTTGAGAGAGAGACCTTGAGACCTTGAGAGACCTTGAGAGAGAGAGACCTTGAGAGAGAGAGACCTTGAGACCTTGAGAGACCTTGAGAGAGACAGACCTTGAGACCTTGAGAGAGCTTGAAACCTTGAGAGACCTTGAGAGAGAGAGAGACCTTGAGACCTTGAGAGACCTTGAGAGAGAGACAGAGAGACCTTGAGACCTTGAGAGACCTTGAGAGAGAGAGACCTTGAGACCTTGAGAGACCTTGAGAGACCTTGAGAGAGAGAGACCTTGAGACCTTGAGAGACCTTGAGACCTTGAGAGAGACCTTGAGACCTTGAGAGAGAGAGACCTTGGGACCTTGAGAGACCTTGAGAGAGAGAGACCTTGAGACCTTGAGAGACCTTGAGATAGAGAGACCTTGAGACCTTGAGAGACCTTGAGAGAGAGAGAGACCTTGAGAGAGAGACCTTGAGAGACCTTGAGAGAGAGAGACCTTGAGACCTTGAGAGACCTTGAGAGACCTTGAGACATTGAGAGACCTTGAGAGAGAGACCTTGAGACCTTGAGAGAGAGAGACCTTGAGAGACCTTTAGAGAGAGAGACCTTGAGACCTTGAGAGACCTTGAGAGAGACCATGAGACCTTGAGAGACCTTGAGAGAGAGAGAGACTTTGAGACCTTGAGAGACCTTGAGAGACCTGGAGAGACCTTGAGAGAGAGAGACCTTGAGACCTTGAGAGACCTTGAGAGAGAGAGACCTTTAGACCTTGAGAGAGAGAGACCTTGAGACCTTGAGAGACCTTGAGAGAGAGACCTTGAGACCTTGAGAGACCTTGAGACCTTGAGAGACCTTGAAAGAGAGAGACCTTGAGAGACCTTGAGAGAGAGAGACCTTGAGAGACCTTGAGAGAGAGAGAGACCTTGAGACCTTGAGAGACCTTGAGAGAGAGAGACCTTGAGACCTTGAGAGACCTTGAGAGAGAGAGACCTTGAGACCTTGAGAGACCTTGAGAGAGAGAGACCTTGAGAGACCTTGAGAGAGAGAGACCTTGAGACCTTGAGAGAGAGAGAACTTGAGACATTGAGAGACCTTGAGAGAGAGAGACCTTGAGACCTTGAGAGACCTTGAGAGAGAGAGACCTTGAGAGAGACCTTGAGACCTTGAGAGACCTTGAGAGAGACCTTGAGACCTTGAGAGACCTTGAGAGAGACCGAGAGACCTTGAGAGACCTTGAGAGAGAGAGACACCTTGAGACCTTGAGAGACCTTGAGAGAGAGACCTTGAGACATTGAGAGACCTTGAGAGAGAGAGACCTTTAGACCTTGAGAGACCTTGAGAGAGAGAGACCTTGAGACCTTGAGAGAGAGACCTTGAGAGAGAGACCTTGAGACCTTGAGAGACCTTGAGAGAGAGAGACCTTGAGACCTTGAGAGAGAGAGACATTGAGACCTTGAGAGACCTTGAGAGAGAGAGACCTTGAGAGACCTTGAGAGAGAGAGACCTTGAGACCTTGAGAGACCTTGAGAGAGAGAGACCTTGAGAGAGAGAGACCTTGAGACCTTGAGAGACCTTGAGAGAGAGAGACCTTAAGAGACCTTGAGAGAGAGAGACCTTGAGACCTTGAGAGACCTTGAGAGACCTTGAGAGAGACCTTGAGACCTTGAGAGACCTTGATAGAGAGAGACCGAGAGACCTTGAGAGACCTTGAGAGACCTTGAGACCTTGTGAGACCTTGAGAGAGAGACCTTGAGAGAGAGAGACCTTGAGACCTTGAGAGACCTTGAGAGACCTTGAGAGAGAGAGACCTTGAGAGACCTTGA
Organism: Dissostichus eleginoides; assembly: GCA_031216635.1. Lineage (NCBI taxonomy): Eukaryota > Metazoa > Chordata > Actinopteri > Perciformes > Nototheniidae > Dissostichus > Dissostichus eleginoides. The sequence goes on along the minus strand of CM062266.1, from coordinate 31,797,357 downwards.
GACCTTGAGACCTTGAGAGACCTTGAGAGATCTTGAGACCTTGAGAGATCTTGAGAGCGAGAGACCTTGAGACCTTGAGAGACCTTGAGACCTTGAGACCTTGAGAGACCTTGAGAAAGAGAGACCTTGAGACCTTGAGAGACCTTGAGAGAGAGAGACTGAGAGACCTTGAGAGACCTTGAGAGAGAGAGAGACCTTGAGACATTGAGAGACCTTGAGAGAGAGACCTTGAGACCTTGAGAGAGAGAGACCTTGAGAGACCTTTTCCTGTTCACACTGCAGCAGAGCCGCCTCTAAGCTCCGGAATCCGGTTTGTTTCAAGCACCAAAAAATTGCCGGTTTAGAAGCAAGAACCGCATACTTCACGCTTACGTTGGAGGGGGGCGAGATTAACCTGAGCTAACAGTTAAAGGCGAGTACGGCAAATAAAAGTTGAAACAAGCTGTAGCGCTGAGCAAAGTGACTAGAACGCAAGCACAAACTTATTAAAAAAAAAAACACTTTATAAAGTCAGGCAACACTAACCAGGCTTCGTGTGATTCTGTTTATTTGTACTTTACTTTGACCATCCGTTCGCTCTTATTGATCATTGTGGAGAGCAGGCAGACGTTTTGTTTTGTATTATAGCAGCTATCCAGTGGCGAGCCGTCAGGGCCCTCTAGGCCCTCTCTGAGGGCCTAAGATATTCTAAAAAATAATATTTGAAAACATTAAAAAAAAAACATTTTTTTTAAATATTTCTTTTTTAATATTTTTTTAAAAATATTTTTCATTAGTTTTACCTAAATAACTTGATTTAATTGTATTGAAAATAACATTTCCAAAGAAATAAATCCTTAGAATCTGCCTGTTCAGTTTCTGTTGGAATGTGAAGGGTTAAATGCCGTCTCTGCAGTGACTGTGAAGACGGGAGAGCTTGTTGGTCCCTCTGTACATTCACAGAGGGCCAGCTATAGTAACTGAACGAGAGAGTAATGTCAAGTGACAGTACAATTGACCAATCATATCTTCCCTCTAAATGGGTGGGCTTTATTTTCGCGGACTTTATGACAAGTTCCGCCCGCTGTGAAGTCTATGCAAGTGGTGCAGTGACGTGTCCTAAAATCCGGAAGTAAGCTGCTGGTTTCCTCGACAACAAAGCAACGGGATTTCTCCATAGGGTTTTGGAAAATAGCTCGAAATAAGGTCTGTGGAAAACGAACCTGTTTGATAAATGCACGTTTTGTTCAGCCGGATAATATCCACCTGTCTACCCTACTTTTATAATTTTCGAATCATAAATCTAATCGATAGATTAAGATTTATGATCGATAGATTTCTGATTGGCATAAGTTCGCTCATGATGGCTCACGTCAGTGATAGTGATGACATCGTTGCGAAATTATTAACCGAGTCATTTTCAAGATTGAGTTACAATGATAAATTGGAGTGGCAAAGGATCAGCTGCATGACCCGCCATCAAGTGCTTCATCCAAAAGGACAGGAGGATGGACTTTGTGTTTCAGTGATTTGATCATCAAAGGTAGGCCTGAGTCATTTTCAAAGTGGGCCGCCGTGCCGACTTAATTCATTTGTAATTGTTACTTGGCTGTGGGTGCCCTGTCGTGATAGGTGTTTCGATAAATGGTGTTGTTTTGTGTGGTAGAGGGTCGCTATCATTGATGCGTTTTGCACCCTGGACCGTTGTTTTGATATTCCGCTGAAGTATACGCTGTGACGTAATAACTCTTCTTTTTTTCGAGGGAATGGGTGGGGGTCAGAGGGCCTAGGTATAAAAGTCACGGCTCGCCACTGCTTTCTACACACAGCAGATTCGCTGCCCGTTTAACAGATTCATATTTGTCAAACTTTCTTATGTTCTTTCTCTAACATGTAATGAAGGTTATTAAGCGTTTTAGCTCCTATATTGTTAATATTGACCGCCATTTCCTTTATGAATTCAATCAGCCTCCCTGTCTGTGTCCTCGCGCTGTCCTCACATCCCCAGACCCCCAGACTCGGAGGAGCAGGATGTCAGTATTGTTTATGAAGCAGGTTATAGAAAGTACATTATTGAAATGAAAATACTATTTATTTACTTTTACAAACAGTGAGCAGCTGGGCAGCTGCAGCATGTGTATTGCAGGACATGTGTTGGACACACAGACTGTGTGGTTGGACTCTGTCTCACAGGCAGGTTGCAGTGTAACATCAGAGGACACTGGGCCAATTGTACATTCTCAAACTGCACCACTTAGAACTAACTAAACAATTATTTTTATATAACTGTATTCAATAACCGTAACAAAATTAAACAGTATGAAGTGATTTGTAAATAGGAATAAAGATTTGACTTGTTTTCATAAATATATTTTTCTCCCAGTTTGTCATGGGACTTATTTTTACCCTCTCAATGAACCAGAATCGAGAACCGAAAAGAACCGGAATCGAAAGCATAACCGGAATCGTTCAAATCCAAACGATACCCATCCCTATGTGTGATGCAGTAAAATCTTACCGTAATCTTACCTTGTCCATGGACAAGTACTCTCTAAAAACTTTTTCTTACACTGTACAGAGGCAAACTCTATACTGAAATATTTCGTTAATAAATATTTCATGAGTAATATAGTTGTCTTTGTCACATTTATTTGGCATTAGTAAATAATTATGCACATTTAGAGATATTTTACATGATATGAGTGATAACACGTGTTATAAGGGCTATTTTGCACAATAGGTGTGCCTTGAGATTTTTACTTGTCCTTTGCTGTGCCTTGGGCACAAAAAGTTTGGGAACCACTGACCTAGACTACCGTATGGCCAGTAGTATAGACGCAAAGAGATTACATGTTAACAATCTCATTCTATCTTTTTAAAGAAATAAACAAAACAAAAATAACTTTACATTGCATGAATCATAAAACAATCATACAGTGACTTAAAACAAACATGTTTAAATTCCCTGAGTAGTCAACATAAATTAGGGAAACATTTAAGAAACAAATACATAAACAAAGGTGTTTTCAATGTTCCATTTCAACAGACACTTTAACCCAGATCCCATTGTCCTTCACTGAGTGCTTTTAAGAGCACAAGAGCCGAAGCTCCTTTTTTTGTGAGACAGTCAGCGAGCTGAGATTTTGTGTCTGACCAACGCACCTGCTTGATCCTCTTGCTCTGTATGAGCTCCTTAATGCTACTAATTTCCAACCTGAGTCTCTTCTCTGTGACTTGTTTTGTGGACTTGAGCGCATCGAACAGAGAGTGGTTATCGGTCACACAGAGTACAGGGGGTGCATTCAGTCCAGCATTTCCAGTAGTGAGCTCAGAAAATAGTGTGGCTAGAAAAATTGCATTGTCTACCCCATCTGACATGGCAAGAGTTTCCCCTGCAAGGGTACTGCGAACCACTCGTCTGATTTTCTTTGAATGCCAACAGAGGGGGGAAAACTTCCCTCTTTCTCCCATAAGTGTTATAAAAGTACCTCCCTGTGTACCTCCGTCTGGGAGGTTTCCAAATGAAGCATCACTGAAAACTATCAAGTTCAAAGCATCACTGTTTCCCAGATGTTGAAATCTGAGTGTCACCTTTTCAGACTTTAGCTTACGGATTATCTTATTAGCATCATGAACAGACTGTACTGTTGCCCCTTTTATATTAGAAGCCAAACAACATGAATCAAACATTACATCAGGTCTTGTCTGTTTAGCAACCCATAGGATCTGTCCTATTTTTGATCGTAACTGCTCTCTCTCAGTTTCGTTGAGGGGTTCATTTCTCTGTGTGGCCCGACTTGCTTGTATGGGAATAGGCTCCAGGTTCTCGATATAACTTTGTTGATGTACCTGAACTTCACCGTTAACAGTTACCAAATCCATTCCTACATAGGAGAACTTTTCATGCTCCTCACGCCCAACCTTGAATGCAGACTGCAGTTGGGGGATCACATTGGATGAAAAGTTTGATGAGCCTGCCCAAAGAAAATCATCTACATGACACGCAAGCACCCCAGTGACCTTACATTGCTCATCCAACCAGTAAAAGACTGCCGGATCCACCTGTGACAATCTACCACCAGTACTCAGCATGATTTCCTTCACTTTGTTGTACCAATATAGTGATGCATCTGCAAGACCATATACACATTTCTTTAGTTTCCATACAACATGTTGACATCCTGCCTCTAGAGGGGGGCGGATATAAATATCCCTGGATAGCTCCATACCCTGCAAGAATGCAGATTTGATGTCCATAGAATGGACTTCCCACTGGTTTTGACATATCACTGATAACATAAGTCTAAGTGAATCTGTGGCACATGTGGGGGAATCTTTCGGTAACTCTTGAATATTCAGCTCTTCAAAACCTCTGGCAACCAGTCGGGCTTTAGGCACTATACCCTTGGGAGTGTCCTTAAGACTACAAACCCATCTGGTGGAAATGCATTTCTGCCCTGCATCTTCAACTTCCTCAAATACATTATTATTGTGCCAGTTCTTTATTTCTTCCTGTTTAGCTGCATCAAATGAGATGTCTTTGGTTACAAGTACATCAGCTTCTCTGTCTTCTGTTTCAATGTTGAGATTATCAACCTGTGAGATATCAATTGATTCCTTTTGCCCATCACTACCATCATTCTCTAGAAGTTGCATGTTATACCAGGTTTTATATTTCCCCGTAGCCTTGCCTGATCTCCCTAAGACTCTTGCTTTAAGTAGAGTATTGTCACCTCTGTTCATATATGTTACAGTCTGTCCTGTTTTTAAACTCACACCTGCAGAAGGGGCAGGATTATTATGGGCATTAGGCCTATGCGCCATTTCAGTTTGTGTTACGCTACTCAAAGTGTTTGGAGGATCGATCGCTTCACTTGTATTGGCTTCCCTATTTGCTCACTGTCTAAACTACCAGTTGCATTGTTTATACCTTGCTCACTTCCTGCTTCTGTGTCAGCATCATTTTGTACCATTTGCTCTTCACTAACCTTTGTGTTCACCTTGGAAAGCCTAGAGTGATGCACTCTCACTAGGCAACCACCATGCCTCACAAAAACAACAGCCCCATCCTGACCAATAACTATCCCTGGTCCTTTCCACTCAGTGCATTCAGCTCGTTTGTAATACACCTTGTCACCCATCTCATATTTCTCATCTGTGGGTCTGAGCTGCTTACGTAGTGCTCGTCTTATCCTTTCTGAGCACTCTGCTTCAGTAAATGCTTTTCTAGAGGCATGCAAGGCTGAAATGTGTTCTCCTACTCTAGCACTCATAGTGGTACCTTCTAGCGCAGGTGGTTTATCAACCAGTACAGAAGGAAGGTTGGGGTTCTGGCCAAACACCAGTTGATGAGGACTGTAGCCGTGCACATTGAGCATACTGTTCTTAGCCATGAGAGCCCAGTCTAGGGCTGTTTGCCAGTCACATCCATTTTCCCGTCTGACCTTCTGGATGATGTCGGTGAGGGTCTGATTGTGTCTCTCCAGTAGCCCATTGCTCCAGGGGCTGTATCCTGCCGTGGTTTTTGTCTCAATGTTAAAGTTCTCTGCCATGTCACGGAACTCTGCATTGTTGAATTCTCCTCCATTGTCACTGTAAAGTCTCCGTGGTGGGCCGTGGACGCTGATCCATGTATGAAGGAAAGAGTTCACCATCACAGAGGAGTTCTTTGTTTTCACAATGCTTCCAGCGCTGAAACGTGTAAATTGGTCAATGATGTGGAGGTACCATAAACTTGGTTCCAACTCGTGCAGGTCCACTGCCACCGTTTCATTGTACTCTGAAGCCAGAGGCAAGCCCACAGCAGGCTTCGGCTTGGTCTTGCTGTATCTCTGGCATATGTCACATTCCTGTACTATTTGTTGTAAAATAGTGTCACAATCTTTGTCTTTATTTCCCGAACTGCGGAGGAGTCGCTGTAGTCTTTCTGCGGAGGCGTGACCAAACTGTTTGTGTAGTTTCAGGAGAGCTTTGTGTTTCTCATTTGAGGTCATATTTTCTGTGACTGTAAAGACCTCATCTTCAATTTCAATTTGATTCATTCCTGTGTCCTTGTCTCTGATATCTATACAGTAGTGTCCTGAACTGGTGAGTTCAAGAGGGATATTCTGTTTAAACATCACAGCTCTATCATTCTCCATGTCCAAGATGGTTCCTGCCCTTTTCAGTGAAGTCTTACTCAGAAGTAGTGGGATATCAGCTTTGACTACTTCAGTTTCCACTCGACATTTTGTCTGTCCTATTTTGGCAGGCAGTTTCAGTATTCTGGAGGAATGCACTATATTTCCATCTCCAAAACGGAATGGTCTGGAGCTTGGAGTTTCACTTTTCACAATCTGGTTCACTTGACTTTGACTGTGATCAGCGACGAAGCTGTCCAACCATTTTTCTCCACACACTGTGCGGGTACATGCAGTGTCAATGATAGCCGTCCCTAAAGACTCAGTTAGGAATACCTCTGATTCAGACAGTGAGGCTTTAGTAAACAGTGTAATGTCACATTCCTCTACCTTTGTTCGATCTTCAGTTAGCTTTACTTGTTCGCTACTCTTGTGAGGACAGTCTTTAGCCCAATGGAACGTGCTCTGACATATAGCACATTTTGATCTCTTACCGAACCTATCCAGTGGGTTGGTACCCTGTGACGGTTGCCTTTGTTGTCCAACTTGTCCAAACTGCTGCGTTGTTGGACGTCTGAATCTTCCTTGTGAGCGTTGCTCTGTGAATAACGCTTCATCGTTAACGTGTATTCCGTTTGATGTGCCGCCTTGCACTCTCCCCCCAAAGATCCTCTTCAGCGCGGACTTCATTGCAGCAAACTTTAAATCTGTACACGCAGTCAGCGCCATTTGTCTATTTTTCTCGTCTAGACAAGCCGTGTCCAAAAGTTTAAAAGCTAGCACGGCGTCAGGAAGAGTCATGTCGTACTTTTTCATTCGGTTGTATCGCTGTTCAAAGTCAATCACATAGTCCGCCATGGACACGGAGCTCTCCTTTTTGATACAGTCAAAAAAAGAGTAAGCATTGTATGCGCGGTCTCTCTCTTCTTTGAGAAACATGCCATCTAGTTTTGCTAGCAGTGTGTCCATACCATTGTTGTTGTTCAAATCCAAAGCGGGTATTTCCATGGCGATGTCCCTTGCCCTTCCTTCCAGCCCCAGGACAACGGCGAGGGCTTGTTTCTTCTTATCAAGTTCAGTAACCAGCTTCCAAATGGCGATTTCATTTTTCCAACACTCGTATGGTCGGGATTCGTCGAACTTCGGTGGAACTTTGTAGTTAGCAGTAGCCATCTTCTGCTAACCATCCTCTGCTACCAATGTTAGTATACTATAAATAAACGCAACATTTATCTTCTGTTAACTTGGTTTATTCCATCAACGTGCATAACACCAATAAAGAGCCATTAACGAACAGTGGACCTCATGTCGACACAGACAGACTGCGCATGCGTTTAACAGCCTCAAGAGGGCAACCTAGACTACCGTATGGCCAGTAGTATAGACGCAAAGAGATTACATGTTAACACCAGGGTCATCTCTTCTCTGAGGAACGGTGTATTCCATATTCACTTGGATTCGTTTACCAGGCGGCTCACCCTGGCTAGAGCCCTTGATGTTTGATGTGTTTTCTCGTTTCTTTTGGCGGATATTCAAAGAAGATTTTTGCGCCTCTGCCCTTTTCTTGTTCATCAGTTGGTCTCTGGCTTGGTGATCGAGCCAGTGTGATGACCTGAGTGAGGAGAGGCGGGGGTCCAGTTCTGGGTGATAGAAGGACATGGTGGTGAGGTCTGTCATGTTTTGGGTGTCGAAGCTGAAGGGGCTCTCTCCGCTTTCTTGTCTCCTTTATATTCTGTTGCCAACATCCTGTTTGTGTGAGGGAGTGCGTCAGAGCTCCTTCTTTTTTGACTGTGAAAGGTTCATCTCGGTTGTTCCGGAAATGCATAACAGATGTTCGCATCAGCTATTGAGGAAGCGCGTACTTAGTTTAAACGGCACGAGAGCTGTTAAAGCCCAAATAAGGATTTCCTTGTTTATACATCCTGCTATATTGCTATTGCGTTAAACTATACGATACATGACTATAGCATACAGAGTTTTAACACAGTTTTTAACATATTTAAGCTTTATATAATAAAATACATTGTTCCATTTTCTACCTTTTAACAACACACATCTATTAATTCAACATATTTATATAATAATAGAGTTTTTATTCCTCTGTACAGTATTTGACTTTTATATTCGGTTTTATATGTATATATTTATTATTAATAATAATAATAAAGCTTTATTTATATAGCTCTTTTCATACAACTCTTGCAATCTCAAAGTGCTTTACGAAATCACAAGTTAAAAACACACAACAAGAAATTCCCCTCAGAGTATTTGTTAAGAACTTTAAAAGGTACACGGAGCAAAATATAACTTTCATCAGGTTAATAGACACAAGGAGGCTAAATGTATGATAATAAAAATAAAATAAGTAATGGTTTCTCTCTGACAGATAAGACACAAGACAACTGAGTCGATGCAACAATATCAAATATCAAATATAAAACCTTCCTCAAAGCAATATTAAATGCAGGAATATTAACTTGCACCGTTGTGTCTTTTGCGCTATTTTTAAAGCTATTTAATGCATTTTAACCCTTATGTTGTGTTCGGGTCGCCCGTGAGCCGTTTCAAGTTAAAATTATATAATAACTACGCTCTAGTTGTTTTTATCGGAACAAGGCTTCATGATATCCTCCACAACAGATATATAAACACTACAAAACAGATTTTGACAATTTTAGCCAAGTCTGAAGGTCTCTAAAAAAAAAGTGTATATTTGGTGTTCGGGTCTGGGAAGACTCGGCAGAATTGTTTTGGGTGACTCGAGGTCAAAGTTGGCCCAATCAAAATTCATCTTTGACTTTAGACACCCCTCCCCCCCACCCCCTTCATCCACTGTAACAATAATCTTTCGCAACATGCACCTGGTCTCCCCTGCCTCTGCCCCCCCCCCTCCCCCCACGGGAACTCCACCTTTCTCAAAGAATATGTACACTAACACTTGAACCTGAACTCACACATGCACGTGTGCAATATGTGGTGTAGTGTGTTTTGGGCCATAACATTAAATTACAACAGGATTGTACGGTTATGAATGCATTATAAGTTAGTTATGATGTAATTAAAACAATATTGGATGATAGTCATTTTTTGTGTGTGTTTTGGACTGAGATAAATCATGGGTCAAAATGTACCCGCGAACACCATGAACGGTAACAGCTTTCGAACACAACACAAGGGTTAAACAAGTATTTTGCAAGTTGCATTGTTGGAGGAGCCTGGGATTTAAGATCTTTATTCGACAACACTACGCTCACAATATATCCTTTTGAAACCAGAAAGAAAAGCTGCTTATATTTAGTGGAAATTCATTCAAATCTGTGGGTTGTAGCAACAACATGAAGTTATAATTGTCTCTTTTTGTTCCTAGTTGTAGCTCAGAAGACAAAAGAGCCTGTTGTGGAGAAGAAACCGGAGAAGGTGGTAGAGAAGAAGAAGGAGAAGGAGAAGAAGAAGAATAAAAGCGAGGAGCAGATCTCAAAGTACAGAGAGCTGCTGAAAGGCATCCAGGAGAAAGAGAAGAAGCTTCACGAGGAGAAGGACATGGGGATGGAGATCACCTGGGTGCCAGGTACGAGGAGAGCTTCCTTTCTCCACTGGGTTCACCCTATTTATTTGTTTATTAAAGGGGGGTCTGAAAAGAGTAGAAGTTGTCTTATTTGCAGTGGCGACTGGTCATTAGGGGCACAGCCCCACCTAGTGTCAGCAGAAAGTATTAAAATAATAATTACAAATAATGCAAAAAAAGCAAAAGAAATACATCTTAAAATATATTTTAAGATCATGTTTAATCATCTGATTCGTCTGTACATTGCTGTTTTAGTCTGCGTTCTTCTAATTAGTGTCTACAGTGTGCCTATTGAGCCGTTTGGAGCGACGCGGGTCAAGCCCCGATCTAGCCCCTCTCTCACTGTCTAAGTGAATGGGTCCTGTAAAAACTACACTGCGCATGCTCAGAGCCTTTTTCTATTCAATGTGTGCGGCAAAAAAAGAATGACCACAGGGGCACTGAGCTGCCATACCTACCAAACGTCATCTCACGTAATTCAGAGCTGATTGGCTGTAAGTATGTGTGCCGCGAAAAGTGTGGTGTGTGAAGAGGAGACGAGAGAGGTGCAGTGACGCGTCCTAAAACCCGGAAGTAAGCTGCGCATGGGTTCCCTCGACGAAAAAGATTTCTCCATAGGATTTTAGAAATAAGATCTGTGGGAAACGTACCTGTTAGATAAATGCACGTTTTGTTCAGCCGGATAATATCCACATGTCTACCCTACTTTTATCATTTTCCAATCATAAATCTAGATTAGATTTATGATTCGACTTTTGAAACTACAAGAAGATAAGGAGGACTTTTACAAAAAAGTAAGAGATTTTTGTCCAGAGGGATAGCATGGTCTTCATCTTCAAGCCAAGGTAAGACCACCATTTTATTGAAAATGGGATCTTACTAAGAGAGAACAATCCAATATTTAAATGATACAATTACATTTTTTGGGTATCCTTTTGTTGAACTGTCTGTTTAAAATTAATCGAAGCATCAGACTAAAAAAGCTTTTGAAATTAATATTATATTTTGATTTAGGTCCAAATCTAATATTTGTAAACCTGAAGAGTCAGAGCCTCAGCAGCCATGAACCTCACTGCACGTCACTGCAGGAGCTTATATATAAACATCTACGTTTTTTGTGCCCCACCACTTTTGTACATATAAAAACGCCACTGCTTATTTGGGTCAAAGGTGTTCGACAATGAATCGCTTCAATGCAACCCAGCTTTATTGAAATCTTTCTTCTTTTAATATTAGTCATTTATCATTTGACCATGAACTGCTTTTAAAAAGTCACAGGTATTTCTCTCGCTTTGATTTTGGTTGTTTTTTCTGAATCAGGTCTATCTCCAAGTATGCTTGCTTAGGTGTATAATGGTGCCTATAGCAACACTGTGAAAGGATTTGGGTTTTAAAAAAGGACCCAATAAATACATTTTAAAATAAAAACTAATTTAGAAACGTTTATAAAAGAAAGAAATATAAATATACACAAGTACTCAAAAAAAATCCCAAATTGGGATCAATAAAGTACATCTTATCTTACATTTGATCATCTTATCTTATCTTACAGCAAATATATATATTTTACAAATGACTCAATGAGATGCGCAGTATATTAGAAAGTGAAAGTTGTGCTGTTTTAAGGAGGTACTGTTTTACAGAAATGTGCAATATGTACAAAGCATTCACAGTATTAAAATGAACAAGATGTGCGTTGCTTTGATTAATACATGTTCCTTTAATTGTTAAAGTGTGATATCCTTCTACCTGCTCAAAGGATGCATCTATCGGTCTATTGGTGTATGGGTCAGAGTAAACACTAAATGTTGTGAAACTCTTCATTACATGTCACTTGTTAGACGCTTTTATCCAAAGCGACTTACATGCATTCAGTACTGTGGGCAATCCCCACAGGAGCAATTTGGGGTGAAGTGTCTTGCCCAGGGACACAACGACATGCTTACTGCAGTGGGACTCGAACTTGCTATCCCCTGATATCCCCACAGCCTCCCCTCTTCAGTCAGCAGCAGTTATGAGCTGTTTTTAGGTTATTAAAGTGTGTGTGTGTGTGTGTGCAGGGCTGAAGGAGTCGACGGAGCAGCTGGTGAAGAAGAAACTGGAGGGGAAGGAAACCCTGACGCCGTGGGAGGGCTTCCTGGAGAAGAAGAAGGAGAAGAAGAAGCAGAAGAAAACTAAGAAGAAGGAGGTGAGTCGACCTGCCGACACACAACTGGAATCAAAAGACTGTTAAACACCTGAACTTTAGAAAAACATCCAGAACATTCATCTGTTTGCAACTCATATATATCAATATTCCAATTACTTATATATATATAGACTATTCTGCACTATTTCTACTGTATTTTTTTTGTATGTACTTGCACTATTTTATCTGTGTTATTGTGTTGCACTGTTGGAGGAGACTGTGACCTCAGATTTTCCTTGTCATAACTAAACTGTAGCAATGCACACATGACGATAAAAGCCTTGAACCTCCTTGAAAAGTTAGATACTCTCCGTGTATTAGAAATAAGGCGGCTTCAATTCCCTTATTTTAAGTAACTTCCTTACCAGTTGTCATTATGGTCTTCGCTTTTCTAGCACTGACTGAAATAATCCTCAGTCACAACTCGGTGAATTAGAAAGCAGCAAATCTGTCAGAACTACTTTAGGAACTCAACTCACTCCTTACTGGATATCAGTTTCCCCTAATGGTGTCTATCAGAGTTTTCTTCATCAGTTTGATATATTTCCTCTCCTCAGGGCGAGGAAGAAGAGGAAGAGGCTCTCAGTGACGACGAGCTTCCTGCAGACGTCGATCTCAACGACCCGTTCTTCGCCGAGGAGCTCAACGCTGCAGGTAATCCAAACGTATAAATTACATTAGAAATACGTCTATCAAAGGAGGGATTTGTGGTTTGCAGTTGATTTACAAAAGCTGTGTTTATACAGTGTGTGTGTGTTTTAATTATTACCTTAGGACGCTATAAGAGATGACTTCTTGAATGTACTTAGTTTCTAAGATGAGATAAGATAGAACTTTATTGATCCTAACTAGGGACATTGTTGTGTTGCAGCAGCATAAAGCAGGTGATACTTAGGACCAGGGGTGTCACAATATACCCGTATTGTCGATACAAATAATATTTAATATAAAATAAAATGGTTATATCATGTTACTGATCCATCGGATAATAAATATACGCCTTTGTATAGTTTAGGTTACAGAGGATCTCCCCACATTTGTCAAAAAAGAGACAATACCCGTTTTTTTGCCACCAAATGTAAAGTTTTCTTCATTTGTCCGGGATAATCGTTTAGTGAAAATCCGATATCTGCTCTGAAAGGTTTGGTATCAGTGTTGTTCGATGTGTCCGCAGACATGCAGAAGACACAGAAGACACAGAAGGGGAGGAATAGGAAGAAGAAGAAGGAGGTGGAGCGCACACCCGAGGAGGAAGAGGAGCTGCAGAAACAAAAGGTCAGAGTTCAAATCCAGCAGATCCACAGCGGCTCATCACGTCTGTGGTGAAGGAAACATACTCTCAGCCATGATGCTAAACGTGTGTGTGTGTGTGTGTGTGTGTGTGTGTGTGTGTGTGTGTGTGTGTGTGTGTGTGTGTGTGTGTGTGTGTGTGTGTGTGTGTGTGTGTGTGTGTGTGTGTGTGTGTGTGTGTGTGTGTGTGTGTGTGTGTGTGTGTGTGTGTGTGTGTGTGTGTGTGTGTGTGTGTGTGTCTAGGCGGAGATGGCCCTGCTGATGGAGGACGACGATGACGAGTCGAAACACAAACACTTCAACTACGACAAGATCGTGGAGGAGCAGAACCTGAGCAAGCAGAAGAAGAAGAAGCTGCTGAAGAAGAAGAAGGGCGAGGAGAAGCTGGAGGGAGACGAGTTCCAGGTCTGTTTAGAGATTTCCTCGTGGGGTGGGATGTCTGGGTAAAGACAGCTGGAGGAGTTACATTCTGAAAAGTAATGTAGGGACCCAAATGTCAAAACATATTTATCCACATCCCTGGAGTTGTGATTAGCCATTAGCTTTACCGTGAATAATCACATTTTACTTTAAGCAGCCACAGCTTTTTAGCTTTTATAACCTATTAATAAATGGTTTATAAAACACTATAGTATATTTTAAACGGATACAAGTGTTTATTAACAACCTAAACTCCTCCTGTAAGCACCCATAAGCGTAGGATGCTGTCTGACAAAGATCACAAATGACAGTATACTGAAGCACATTATGATTATTATCCAGAGACAGTTCAAGGAGTATGTTGCACCCGCTACAATGGTTATATGTTTTTTGTTATTTTGAACACTAGATAGCGTAATGGGGCAACAGCATATAATAATTGATCTGGTACAGGTGTGGGATTTGGGACTACAGCAAACTGTAGCCGTGCACACGCTGTTTTTCTTTGGAAAACAAATGGGATTGAAGGCAAAGAACTTTGTCTAATCGATGGAGATTACACGCGTCCAACTGGATCACCCAGTTCAGCCCATCCCTCGTGACATTGAGTTGTAATATTCACTACAGAGTAAAACAAGTGGATAACTTCACATTAAACGTGGCATTAAGTATTTACCAATATCTGAAGGAACCAGATGTTACTTCTTACATTACGTTGCAGTTACCCAGCGCTGCTAGACATTACGCTTTTAATAATTATGCAAAATAATTATAGACAAATTATGCTAAAAAGTGAGTGTGGTTAGAATAAATGGCCGGATGCAGAGCGACAGAGGAATGAGAGGTTTCAGATTGAGGGGTGGAGGTCATCATATTATTGGTTAACTCGTTGAATGCTTTGGTAAACGAAGGTATTGAAAGTTTGCTCTGTTGTTTAGGCGATAAAACAAACACAAGTACAGTGAGTGAACTATATCTTATTTTGCACTAATCCCTCTCCCTTCCCCTCTGTGTGTCCAGGTGGACGTTAAAGACCCTCGTTTCCAGGCCATGTTCACGTCCCACCTGTTCAACCTGGACCCCTCCAACCCCAGCTACAAGAAGACCAAAGCCACGCAGAGCATCCAGGTGGAGAAACAGAGGAGGCGAGAGGAGGAGCAGCGGCGCACCGAGGAGCAACTCAGCGCTCAGAGCCTCCCCAAAACACAGGGGGAGAAACGGGAGAATGAGAATGACTCTGAGGGCGCTGAGACCACCTCGAAGAAAGCAATAGACCCCAGTCTGTCTCTGCTCATCAAGTCCATCAAAAGCAAAACGGAGCAGTTTCAGGCCCGGAAGAAACAGAAGCTCATGTAGGACTGAGACTCTTCCTAACATCACAGAGAAATGTTGACTGAGAAAGTGGACAGCTGTGTTTATTCCTTTTGTATGTGTTTGTACAGGAAATCTAGTATGAGATGAGGAACTGTGCAAACTTTTAGTAAAAACGTAACCCTGCTACATCAGATCCTGTGGAAATCTTTTATTGTGACTTAGAAAATCCGTTTTAAGAAGACATTTTTCACAAGTTATTAAAAAAAATCAGGACATTTAGCAAGAAAAGCAGTCATTCTGATTCATTTATAAGCAAATTAACTGTTTTGGATTGGTCCTTAGATCTGACAAAACATCCTCTAGTCATTACATAATCAAAAACATTCAGTCAATTATCTCTACACACACATTCATAGGGAACTTAGACGATTCAGGGCTGCTGGCATGGTGCAATGTAAAATAAGGTTGTGTCTCTCTTTGACCTTTACAGACAACACATCAAAACCTGCCCCTTGCTCACTATTTCTCCACTCAGTTTTAATCAGAGAATAAAGCAGGATGAATCCATTCTTGAAAAACTACCAGAGGTTAGATAATCATGTGGAATCCGAGGCACTTGAAATAAGTATTAACATCTAAAGAACAGCTGCATTAGTTCAGAGGGAGATTCTGTGAAAGGTTGATCCATTATTTCGTAGCTCCTTTCAGACATGACACAGGATCTTGAGTTTAGCAAGTTATATGTGGACTGGATGTTGTTTACATATTATTATTATTAACTCACAACATTTTCATCGGGCAAGAGAAAACAGAAAGCGTTGCATGAGCAGAGAGAAATGCTCACTGCTCCAGGACGGTAAAGGATGGGTTTAAAACATTTTGCACACGGCTCAGAGGATATTTCTGTAGTCAGACTGCCATAAATCGGGCTCGCATGATCATGATGTTAAACAGCATGGCGACAAAAAGCAAAAAAAGGATCCTTTTGGAAAGCTACCAGAGCTGCATGGAGAGTGGTGTGATTGTTGTTGTCTGATGAAATGAAGCTGTTTCTCCGGCATTACAGGAAGAAAGCGCTCCTGAATGTTCACAGCTTACTGTTTTAAAACCTAACATCCACCTAACAATCACTTTTCAACTAGTAGCTCTGGTAGCTTCCAAAATAATGTCAAGTGTAGATTTGTGTTGGTCGCCGTGCTGTAAAAACATCTTGATTGTATGTGCGTGGTAAATGCCAATGTGCCTAATCGCCTCTCTTATATAAACATATTTGGTTTTGAGAAGGCAGATAACATGTCATGTCGGAAAGGGGTTTAAATTCACGGTGTTTGTCTCCTACGGTCCGGGGTATTCAAAGACAGCCGCCGCTCCCATCCCAGTCCCGATGCACATGGACACGACTCCGTACGCTCTGCAGACAGGAGAACACCACACTGGTTTAGACACACTTCAAACAGGTCTCGTGTGTCTGTGATAAAGGTGATCATGTGTCTCTGATCAGACGAACCTCTTCCCTCTGCGTCGCAGCTCGTGCAGCAGCGTGACCACCTGCCGCGCCCCGGTGCAGCCCAGAGGGTGACCCAGAGCGATGGCCCCCCCGTTAGGGTTCACCTTCTCCAGAGGGATCCCCAGGTGCTCCACGCAGTACACCGCCTGGGCAGAGGGAGGGACAGTGAGATGAAATAATACATGATAAAAAACACGACTAGCTTCCTGTGAGATCATAATGATCATGTTCATTCTTAAGTTCAAGTGCACGTTTGTACTAAATGTGCATCTCCTTAACATGCAGAAACCAACCGTGGACTGTAGCTTGCTAATAAAATCCATCAGTGTTTGGTCTGAACTCACCTGACTGGCGAAGGCTTCGTTGATTTCAAACACGTCGATGTCAGCCACGGTCAGTCCTGAGGAGGAAACAGGAAGTTAGAAGAAGCATTTCAGCAAAAGCAAAGTGTCTCTGGGAGCTGTGAGCGTCTGTGTGCAGATGTCTCTGATAGATGTTTTAATATGCATTTTAATCTACAGACTAAAGACAGCCAAACTAAAAACAAGGCTAACCGCTTATAACGCTGTCTCTCATCCTCTCATGGTTACAGTATATCATTTGGTCTGACTGACACCAGAGCATCTTCTTTCAAAACTTCAAATGTCCCTCAGCGCAAATATATTTATTATTATAATATTACATTATAATTATTGATGCATTCATCATGTTGCAGCGTGTAAAGGTGAACAGAATATACTTGAAAGCCATCACATTAACTTCATTAATCTTAATCTGTAAAGTAAATTGGGTTGTCAGTCAAATAAACGTAGTGGAATTAAAGTGAAATATTTCCCTCTGAGAAGAAATGGAAATACTCAAGCAAAGTACTGTACAATTTAATAAATGTACTTAGTCTCTACCATTGTGAGGTTAATGTACACACACAATTTTTTTTTATTCTATCTTTGTAATGCTGATTCTAACTTGAAATCTTGTTATAAATAGATATATTTTATATTTATTTAATCTTATATATATCTCTCACACACACACACACACACACACACACACACACACACACACACACACACACACACACACACACACACACACACACACACACACACACACACACACACACACACACACACACACACACACACACACACACACACACACACACACACACTTCTCACCAGCCTGCTTCAGAGCTGCAGGGATAGCGTACGCCGGTCCGATGCCCATCAGGTCTGGAGGGACCCCCACCACAGCGCTCGCCCTCAGAACCCCGAGCACCGGCAGACCCAGAGCCTCCACCGCTGACCGCCGGCCAATCAGCACGGCCGCTGCTCCGTCACTCACCTGGCTGGAGTTACCTGAGACACAAAGTGTGTGTGTGAGAGTTAAACAAAATATACAAAAATATATAATTATTGGAATAAAAAACACAAACAAATTAAATAACAATATCACATCAAATGTTGTTTATATAGCCAAATATCACAAATGACACATTAGTCTCAGGGGGCTTTAGAGTCAGACCAAGCCTAAAGCCCCCCTCACTATGGAGGAAGGGTTTGTAGTGAACAGAGATAAAGTCACACAGAGATTTGAACGTGTGTGAAGGTGTGTGTGAAGATGTGTGTGAAGGTGTGTGTGTGTGTGTGCACGTGTGTGTGTGTGTGTGTGTGTGCGTGTGTGCGTGTGTGTGTGTGCGTGTGTGTGTGTGTGAGACGGACCTGCTGTGGTGCTGCCGTCTGGTTTGAAGGCGGCTCGGAGTTTGTTCAGTCCGGAGAGAGTGGTTCCCGCTCTGATCCCGTCGTCCTTAGCAACCGTCAGCTCTCGCTCGGTCCCGTCCTCGTCTATAATCCTCGTGCTGACCGGGACGATTTCCTGCTCAAACACACCGGAGCTCTGAGCCCGCGCCGCTCTGTGAGAGGAGGGAAATAACACATCAATACTGCCTGGAGACACTGGGTACATAAGGGTATAATAAGTACTTTAGTATATCAATATATAGTTCCAAACACACACACACACACACACACACACACACACACACACACACACACACACACACAGTACACTTGCTTCACCACATATATATGCAGATTAGTGTATGTTCATTTAATAAGTAAAACTTCTGATTGATGCGCAATCATATGACAGAATTTGCAATTGATCTTGAGGAAAATAGTGAGACAAAATCTTATATCTTTTACATATAATTTAAGTTTGTCATCAATATTCAAATGTGTTGATGTTTTTTTTCACTTCTGCTGGGAGCTGAGAGCGAAGGCGTCCTGCTTCTCTCTGGAGACCCCGAACTTCTCTGCTACGTTCTCCGAGGTGACGCTGCAAAAACAAAGGAAGATCTATAAAGATGAGTCCATTTTAGGGCTCCATACAATATAACATTTTAGGGTAAATACTTTTGGTGACATTTTCTGGGTTATATAAATTCATTATAGGGTTTATCACAAAATTAAAGATTGGAGCATTTTGGAGATAATTCAAAAAAGGTTTTTTTTAAAAAGGAATCAGTGCTCAAACTAATTTAGTGTTTTAGAGTAAAGCAAATTCATGATATATACATTACATGTTACTTAGATGTTAGATGCTTTTAACACACACACACACACACACACACACACACACACACACACACACACACACACACACACACACACACACACACACACACACACACACACACACACACACACACACACACACACACACACACACACACACACACACACACACACACACACACACACACACACACACTGCAGTGCTCTCACCCCATGGGGATGATACAGTCTCTGGCTTTGTCGAAGTCCGTCAGCCTCGGGCTCAGATCTCCAGGATCCCCCATGGAACGCAGCGACATGCTCTCCACGCTGACACACACACACAAAGGACACACACACAAAGGACACACACACAAAGGACACACACACAGAAGGACACACACTTTTATATTCTTACTGTCAGGAAAAATGTAAATTCAATGTAAAGGTATGCTCTCAAAGTTCAAATGATGATTGAACGTACCCACATGCGAGGCCCAGGTCGATGGATCCGCTCCTGATGGCTCCTGCACACACAGGGTTAAACACAGAGTAAACACCTCCACAGATATACAGTCTGTATACATTTATATATATATATATATACAGTCTGTGGTAAACACACGGTGTATTTATACGTTATAAAGTGATGAGAGCAGGGTTGTACCTGCGATGTTGAACAGCGCCTGCAGTCCAGAGGAGCATTGTCTGTTCACCGTGGAGACAGGAACCGTCTCTGGAAACCCGCTGAGAGACACACAGATTCATAATCATTGTATATATATATCTTTTTTAAACTTGTTTTTTCTAATGTATGTATGTATTGTTACTAACCTTACTTAATGTAAATGTCGTCATGTCAGTTGATGTCTTTGGTAGTTCATTATATAATTTAGCAGTGATGTCAAGTACGTTTTTTACGTGTGTTTTTTAAATGTTTTTGGGGGTTAGTCTTTTTTCTGTTCATGCTTGTAAATGATGATGATGAAGATGATGATGTTGAGGATACTGACCTGAGGAAGTGAGCTATTCTGGCCACCAGAGCCCCGGCACCGGGCTGCAGAACGTTACCTGCAGATAAAACACAGTGCATTTAAAGTGTGTCTCACTTAAATGCTGCAGATAATAAGACAAGAAATACATTTTATTGTATTCAATGTACTATAATATAACACAGAATACATTATTAGTTTATTATATTTGTGTGTGTGTGTGTGTGTGTGTGTGTGTGTGTGTGTGTGTGTGTGGTTTCTCCTCTACTATATTCATGTTGCCCTGTTGGAGGAGCCTGTGACTTAAGTTGTTCACTGCCATATCTACACTGTAGCTAATGTGCACACGACACTAAAGCCTTGAATCTCTAGGAGATGAAATACATTAAGATTAAATCCGCTATTCAACAGGACAGCGGTCAAAGAACGATTTGTAAAGTCTTATCTCACCGACACAGACGTCTCCCAGTTTGTCGGCGGAGAGTCCAACGTCTGTCATCACAGCTTTCATCACGGCGCTGAGCATCTCGTCAGGCGTGGTGTCCTGCAGGAGACATTACATCAGTCTACCTCATGTTATAATTATAATATCATTCAATGGTGACTGGAGGACTGACAGCACATCTCAGAGGGGATATAGTACCTTTTCCCTGCACTACATTTGCTGAAAGCTTTAGTCCAGATGTGTTTTGTATCCTCTCCCTGCCCAGGGAAAACCATGCAGGCCCAGATGTGTAGATTTGTTATGTATGTAATAAACTGAAGGATGAAATGCTCCTTTATGTTGGAACATCATTACATTTTACTTAGCTCGTTCATTTAAGGTCTTGCCCAAGGACATTTCAACATGTTGTGAGGAGGTGGGCTCGATCTCTGTTTAGATTTGGGGGAAATATTTTTGTCAAAAAGCTGAAAAAAGGGCTGTTTTTTCAGAGAAACTCATGAAAAGTTGACGTTTTAGAGATACACGGTTCTGACAGGACACAGATACAAACATAAGAGGATTTTTTACGATATGATGCAATGCTGTAGATTAAACTAGTACATAAAGGAGTTTAAATTAGCTCAACCTTAAACATCTACAGCAGTAAAATGCAAAATACACATTAAAGCAGCGGTAATATTCTTATAAAACCTCATATTTAATAATAAAACAATGACTGGGAACATCTTGGTGCACAATGAATACTTTACTTTAAGTGCTTTTTGTTAATAACACTTACACATGTGACTTAAGTAAGGTTATGAATGCAGGACTTAGTCTTTTCAGTACTTGTAATTAAGTTGTGAATACTTCTTCCACACAGGAACACGGTTGCAGAACAGAACAGTGTCTCTGCTTCATGATGATCTGTCCCTAACCTTTAGCCCATTTGGCAGATACATCATAATGTAAAGCTTTATTTACATAGCACTGTTCTTACAGAACATGCAGCTCAAAGTGCTTTACAAAATGGCACAAGTAAAAAATACTTTACAGATGAAGTAGTTTACAGATTAAAGTGATTTACTTTGAAGGCTCCTCTCTTCGCCTTGCACACAGCGGTCCTCAGCCCGTGAACAACCACCACATCCTGCGGGCTTTTGGTGACTAAAGACCCGCAGTCAGACCTCCATAAGTCCCGCCTGTGTTCAGAGGATCCGGGGGGAGACAGGTGTCCCGAAATGATCTTTAATCTGTGCATTACGACGATTAAAAAACAGTTTGTATTCACAGATCTGCACGGGCCTGATTGTGCTCTGCTCTCTGCTGTCAGGAGGACGGGGAGCGCGGAGGGACAAACTACAGCGAATCGAGAAAACCGTTTTTTCAATACTTCAATCTTTATTTAAAAACTTTAATATACACAACAACATGTATTCAACATAATGGCACATAGAAAGATGAATAACAATGTATGTGACCCTGGTTTTACAATTGAATAGGGATACATAACTTCTATAGTATTTCATTATAAAGAATACCCACGTTTTTAGAGTTTACAAGTATTTTATTCCAATAAAAAATCTTTTTCTCTTTAGTTTTTTTGCATTAATGTTTGTATAATGTACCGCATATAATCAGTCTTTTTATTTATTTGTACTGACCTGTATTATCTTTTACATAGTTATAGATAATATTGTTGACTTTATGTTGTATTATTTATCTGAATCTTCAATAAAAGTACTTAAAAATTGTATTTGAGTAAATATTTCTTATTGATTACGCAGCTGCTGTTTTTATTAACCTCTCATGTCTGCCAATGAGGTAGATTAATGTCCATTTGTGTTAGAACACTTGCTCCTTTATGCGTTCATAGTACATTCATATACAAGAACTTTAAAAAAACAGGTTCTGATCAATACATAATGATTTATTGTTGTTGTAATATTGTATGAATCTACAACGAGAGTATCTCAAAATGTTACTCAAGTAAATGTACTAGTACTAAGCTTTATCTCCCAGCATCTCTCTTTATTTCTGTCTGCTCATGTGCCTGATTCATTCAAAAAAACTCCTTAAAAAGGATTCATACTGACATTTATCAACAACAAATACAAGTTACAAATTAAAATTGTACTTTAAGAAAACACGAGTGTCTGCAGGATGAAAAAAACCAACACAGTTTTACATCTGAACCTTTTATTTCCAAATGTTTCACAACACATTCATAAGGCCACCGACTCACTGCACATTCTGTTGGAATCAGATAACAGGAAACAAAGACATCCAAAAATATGTTTTTTTCAATATAGAATCATATAAAACAGCTTTTTCCTCCATTTTCAAAGAGAGTAAGAGAAGAAGAAGAAGAAGAAGTTTCTCAGGACACAATCACGGAAATATTTACACGACTCGATGAAAATCAGGGTCTGAATGAGGAATACTGTTCTTTAAATATAAACACAAAAAATATAGTTATAGTTGAAATCCTTACAGATGTACAGGTAGTGTTTCAGGCGTGTGAAAACCCCCTTTAAGTTCCACGTTTCATCCGAGAAGACAGAGAGAGTATACAGCACCAGAGGAAGGTTACAGTACGTCTGAACGTAGTGTGAATGAAACGTAACAGGAGTGTCAAATACTTATATAAGAACGTACAATTCAGCTTTAAATACCAGAACACCTGCTCAGGTTAAAAGTAGTGCTTCATTTTTTACAAGTCCTTCAGTTCTGCAGGAATGTTTACAACACTTTCAATTATCTTAAAGGTCCCATGTCATGCTTTCCCGGTTATTACCCGTCCCCTTGTGTTATGAAGGTTTTTCTGCATGTAAACGGTCTGCAGAGTCACAAACCCTCAAAGTACACCCTGTAGGGAGTAAAACTCTAACACAGAAAAGACCCGTCTATGCTGCCCCAGAACGTCTCGTTGGAGATTTCTCTTTTTCCATTGTTTGCTTCCCGGGTTCTGTGACGTGTGAACACCCAAATCAACAACAAATGACCGGATTGGCCCAAATGGACCAATCCGCGGAGCACCTCACACACCAGGATCCCTTGGCTAACTAACAGGGAGTCCCATTGACTTGCATAGAGCTCCCTGAACGCTGGTAATAGACGAGTTGGGATGGCGGAGAAATGCTCTCCGCAGACCCATTCTCACAGCGTTATAAACCTTTTTCTTACTCAATATCAAGCCACACTTATTGTTTTTACTTCGGCTGAGTGTTTGTGTGTGCTCAGGATGAGTTTCGCTTGTTCTCACTGTATCGCCGACCCGGAAACCTGTCCGCTCCTCGCAGCAGCGAGCCTCGCAATGTCCCGACCAATCAGAGCACACTGGGCTCACAGGGAGGGGGGGGCAGGAGCTCCAACAAGCCGTTTAGGACAGAGAGTGAATACACATACTTTACAGAGATGCTGTATGAGAAACCAAAGTGAGTTTGGAACATTGAACAATATAAATCTATTCTAGTATACCTGAACAATGGAATTATGATCAGCAGAAATGGCCATGACATGGGCCCTTTAAACCAAAGTCTAAACGTCATGAGGGGGATCATTCAGCTGAAATGTCAACATTTGAATATCTACGTGGCTCTCATCATAACGCGGAACATATTATTTACGAGGCAATAAAACGGCAAAGCTCTTTTAAATGTAGAGACGGTGGAAGTACATGAACGCTCAAACTGAACCGCAAAACTATTTTAAATCAGGTGGCATGGCAACGACTAATTCATGTCATTGTCAATCAATCGATTAACTGTCAGAAAATAGGGCGAAAAAACTATAAATGTGTCCCAAACCCAACATAACTTCCTCAAACGTGTTGTTTTGTCCACAACTTATTATACAATGTTTAGTTTAGTCATTAAGTAGTAAAGAAATCAAAAAGTATTCAAATATAAGCAAAGAAATCAGGAGAATTCTGACTTTGTTTTGGTTGGAAATCACTCAAACAGATGAATTGTTTCAGGTTTTGTAGGATTGGTTTGTATTTCTACCATTTATATATGCAGGGAATAAAAGGCGAGAGGATTTGTGAGCCTGAAAAGTTGTCCAGGTCGAGGATAACGTATTATATTAATTTAAAAAAGCACTTGGCACGGTGCTTGAGTCTTTTAAGTGCTGCATCTGTTTGTACGTTTTACTTGTTGCACATTAATGAGCCTTTTAATGTTCCTGGGGTTAGTCATCGTCCAATGAAAGTGTCTTGTTTACTTTGCGTTATACTTCGTAATAACAAGGTACGGACATTAAGAGCAATGCTGTAAATCAATAATCAGCGTTATGCCGTTACGGGGTTTTTAGTATCAGCTTAAGTACTTTGATGTTTTAGGTTTAATTCACTGTATTAGCGAAAATACGGACAACCCTTTGAGATTATTTGATCCATTCATAATTTCCCCATTAAATGTTTTTCTTTGTTATATTTAATCGTCATTTAAAATTGCATATACCATGATTCCCTCTATATCTCCCACCCGTAATGTTGGTTTCTATTTCAATATAAAGTGAAACAGCGATGACCACAACGACAGCAGCTGTGAAACAAACACAACAACAACAACAACAGAGGAGTGATGTGAGGGTTCTTCCATCGTGTCTTCATGTTTCCACCGTCACGTCTCCGGTTCCCTCGACAAAAAAGCAACGGGATTTCGGAATATTGTAAAAAATAAGGTCTGTGGAAAACGAGCCTGTTTGATAAATGCACGTTTTGTTCAGCCGGATAATCTCCACATGTCTACCTACTTTTATAACTTTCCAATCGTAGATCTAATCGCCAGAAGCTAAATGCTAACGTTATGCTATATAGCAGGGGTGCCCACACTTTTTCAGCTTGGGAGCTACTTTTAAAATGACCAAGCCCCAAATCATCTACCTACAGGGCCGCCCCTGCCCAATCTGTGTCGTGAGCGGGCTTACCTGTACTTCAATCAAGTGGCAAATGCCATAGTAAGGATGGATGATAGGCTAATTTTATAAAAAATAAATAATATCTTTTCTTTTAAATGCCATGCGATCTACCCACACTACCCTTGCGATAGACCGGTCGATCGCGATCGACGTATTGGGCACCCCTGCTATAAAGGAACTACAGCCGAGTACAGCAGGGTCGCACGACTTCAACATCACGCCAACTTAAGATCGATATTCAAACATACAGATTCAAAATGGTACAAGTTGAAGCGTTTGTTTTGCATGAGTGCAGGTACGTGCTTTCAAGCAGAACAGGGCAAACAAACTTAGAGGAGTGTTTACGTGTTCGGCGTAATGACGTACAACGGCCTCCACAACTTCTGTAGTCCTATTCAGCCACTTGTTAACAACCATCGTTTTTCAGACACGTAAACTCTTCAAGAATCTCCAGTGGGGTCACTGCTGATGGATTTAATGTCGTAGAACAAAACGTGATCCGTCTCCTAAATTTGTGTCAACCACAGACCTTATTTCCAGCTATTTTCCAAAAACTAGTTCAAAACCCCGTTGACTCTGAGACGAGGGAAGCGGAAGTGGTAAAATGCTAACTCACTTCCTGGTTTTAGGACTTGTCACTGCACCACTCTATGACTCAGCAGTAACTCCAGGAGTCCGTCCCTCCGAAGAAAAACACAACTCGTCTCCACACGTTCAAAGTAAAAGTGTCCATGGCAGTGAAGCAGGAGTCTCTGCTCGTCTCAGGCGTAGAACACGAGCTCGGGGATCTGTCCTCCCTGCACCCCGGTGCCGTTGGTGCTGTCCGAGGAGCACTGGAACTGGAAGGTCACTTTTCCGCACTGAACCTCCGTCATGCCCTCCTGCCCGAAGTAGCTGAGCTCGTTCCCGTCCAGCACCACGCTGGCGGTGTAGAAGGTGTCGGGCTCGATCTGCACCGGGTAGTCGAAGCTGACGGGGAACGTGCTGCTGGATCCGTCAGAGAAGTACTTGATGATCCTCTGAGCCATGGACACGCCCTGGCGCTTCAGCTCGATCTTAGCGCTGTATTCTGCCGACCCGCAGCTGGATCCGTACAGACCGAATCCGGCGATGAAGACCCGTTTGTCCACGGCGAACTGGATGCTGTCGCAGCGCCCTCTGTATCGCCACTGGTTGCTCCTGTAGGCGCACGACTGGAAGCGGTGGCAACGCTGCGGCGCCAAACCCTTACGAGGTTTGCTGCAGAACAAGAGTTCGGGCTTCTTGGCGGCGGTGAACCACAGGAAGATGTCGTTGGTCTCGTTGAGCGTGAGCACGCCGGACTGCGCCGCTCCGTCTGCGAAGTCCTCCAGCACCATGGTGGGGATGCGGATCAGGTAGATGGCTTTCCCCAGAACCAAGCGTTTGTTCTCGATCGTCGGCGACAGATCTTGGCGTTGACACTCCGCCTCAGCCCAGTTCAGCGCCGCCTCGAACACAACCATCTCTTTGGCGTTGAGAGTCTCCCGCTTCAGGATGCTCTCCAGCGTCTGAGAGTCGATGTCGCAAAAACCCTCGGAGCGCAGGGCGAGCTCGGCCTGAGCGTCGATCACCTCCCAGCAGCGCTGCGTCAGGTCGGGCTCCTCGAACAGGCAGCTCTGGGACAGAAGCACGCAGGCGTTCTTGGCGCTCAGGCTGGTCTCCAGGAAGTTGACGCAGGCCCGCGCCAGGTGAGGTACGATGTACTTTTTGGCGGCGTACAGGGTGGCGAGCACCGTGTCAGCGCAGAGGTCGATCTCATCGCAGTAGATATACCTGAGAACGAAAGGGTGGGATTAAAGACTTCAAATCAAATCAACATTTATTATAACCCCAAATCACAAGAAATGCCTCAAAGGGCTGTACAAAGCAAACTAAACTTCACTTCCAAAACTTACATTTAACTTTTTCTTATTTTATAGTGGAATACAACTAGGTCACGATTTGATGTACTGTGAAGTATATTGTTTTAATAGGAACAAAGCAAAATGCCGACAGTCCATAAACACTGAATGAATCAGACATACTTCATCATGGCGAGGAACGACGGCGGCTCCACGTCGGGGATCCGGATCTCTTCCTGATCCTCGGCCAGTTCTCCATAAAACATGGCGTGGAACACGGAGCTGCCGACGGCCAGGACGTACTGACAGAGCAGAGGAGCAAGTATAACAACATGAGAGACACGATCTCCACTTAAAACAGACACAAATGTGACGTCATAACTACACTGTAGCTATGTGCGTATGACTGATAAAAGCCTTGAACCTTTCAGTCTGATTTTTGGACGTTTGTCTGATTCTTATGACTTAACTTATTTGCTGTTTTGACAAGACAATGAGGTTAATAAGTTGCAAACTTATCAAATGATTTTTCAACATCAAAGGTTTCCCTGACAATATTTTTTGTATGTTCTGTTTTGTTCTAGTGTCCAGTTTTTGGCCTCCTAGCCTTGTTTTAGTCAAACGAAAAAACATCCATCCATCTTCTCCCGCTTATCCGTGGTCGGGTCGCGGAGGTAGCAGTTCCAGAAAAAAACAATAAACTTATTTTATATAACTGCGTTTGACAAATCAAGAACCACAAACAGCTGTTCACAGCCCCCCCCCTTTAAAAGCATCACAGTTAATGCCTGGAGAAAACCAAACTGTGTGATCTCAGATCTCAGATTGTGAAGGGTTGTACCTTATGTCCTGGTACTCGCTGCGTCCCGCCAGGTGGTCCGACCACGAAGTGAACATCTGCCATTGTCTCATTGTTGAACATGACTGAATTCCTACAAGGACACAACAAACAATGATTGTTATTTTGGTTGGAGACACCTGGGAGATGCCTGAAAACCTCCTAGAGCCTCGTTATCATACACAGTACGCTCACATTATCATTCTACTCATTTGGATTGGTCTCTGTTATAATCATGTTGTTAAAACTTCATATCTTTCTGTAAACTCAACATATTATGCTCGTATGGATCTCTCCATAGACGTTGCAATCATGATACATTGAATTGACCTTAATTTTTTTACATTATCAACTTCTTCTAAGATATATGGACATATATACATATTTTTTTTGATATTGCTCCTTGGGTTTCCTTGCGTGTTTGTTTGTATAAGAATTACATCAGAATGAACAGAAAAGTTTGCCCTATCAAAATAAGACGTGGGCATTGTCACGTTTGAATTGTGTGATTCTATCGTATCTGTTTAATTAATATAGGATTCGGTTTCAAAAACCAGTCCAAGGTCTGAATGGTCTTTAGCATTAAGTGTATTGCTCTTGGAAAGGCTATACTTACATTATGTTATTAGATTGTATATCAGTATCATAACGTGGTCTTTAAATGACACTAACATTGTTTATCGCAATTGTTTCTGGGACAATGTATAAACCATTACAAATGAGTTATAATGACAGGTCTATCCTCTCCTACACTCATCACCCAGCAGCCTGCACCCGTCTCAAACACCTCATCACTATTATATATTATATATCTGTAGTTTGGTGTGTTCGGGCTGACCTCTCCCGGATGGTCGGGTACAGGCCCTGCCAGTTGCAGCAGCTCTGGTTGCTGGAGTTGTTGTTGGTCTGGTTCTGCTGCTGGTACTGCTGGATGGAGGATGAGGAGGAGGAAGAGGTGGCGGTGCTGCTCGCTGAGGTGGAGGGGACCAGCTTCTTGGTGGGATACAGCTCTGCAGCCATTATCTTACAGTCAGACTGCAGGCCGGGACATGGCAGCTCCAGGACCGGATTGTACTGCTGCTGTCGGACCGGAGTCTGGAGAGAAATGCAGAGAAATGCACTTTATGTTCAGACTCTGAGAAAAGGCTACCAAACTTAATTTAAAGACGAAGGATCATCAAAGACCCCCAGCAATCCATAAGCAGTATTTGATCCTTGTACAGTATTTCATGTCTATTTAGTTCACTTCTCCTGCATTACTTGCACACTGGTCACTTGCAACATCCTCTTGCACTATTTTACTTCAGGTTGCACTATTATTTGATTGTTTATGTCTTATATATATTATGTTGCATTGTTGGAGGAGCTTGGGGCATTGTCATTGCCATATCTACACTGTGGATAGTGTGCATATGACAATTAAGCCGTTCAATTTGACGTTCATTTTGAGCTAACTTAACGTTAACGAAGCTAGCCACACATCCACATCCGTTAGATCAGTTTTTTTAACTTAACACTCCATAATTTCCACCTGACAATATATAATACAAAGTCAAATTAGTCGGGATCAAAGTAAAAAATGAAATTATTAAGTCAACGTTCAGATCCCGGATGATTTTTTAGTGTTAACTTTAGCATGTTTATGCTAGTTAGTTAGCTGACAAACCAAAAGGTGCTTTTTCGAGTTAATTTCTCGCTTAGCATTAAACTATTTGGCGATAAACTGAATGTATACTTACCTAAGTGTTATGTAGACGTGTTTATAATCATATCTCCTCTCCGGGTTAAGCAGTTTTTGGGTTGTTTTAACAGACAGGCGGCTCAGCTTTGTTTACAGGAGCTAGCTAGCTTCTTCTGTTAATGTTTACGGCAGAGTCAACTCATTGACGGCACCGCGCTGCCCCCTGGCGGCCGGAAGCTGCAATTACACTGTATTATACTAGACAAATAACAACAGGTGGTTGTTGTTGGTATTTGTTTCCTTTTTTTCTGTCAATAATGCAATTTCAAAACTCACTCAATTGAATTATTTTATGCATTCCCATTTTAAATCCCTTTTTTACACAGCTTTACAAATATTTTGCAAATAAATTGAAATTATTTTTAATAACTAACTACATTTTTTAGAGGTATTTCAGAATTGGTGTTATTGCCAATTCTGTTTACAAATACAAGTAATTAGCTTTCATGTAAATGGTGCATACAAGGAAACATAAGGAAGAATACAGAGCAAAAAATAGTACTATTATAAAAGATATTTTTAAAACAATTTTAAAGACTTTCGTAACAAATTAAAAATAAAGACAATATTTCCACAAAATGTAAATACGTAAGAAACTGAGTACAGTAAAATAAAATATAGAAATAAACATGGGTTTGAAGGATTAACAGTATTCAAAGACAAGGCATTGTTTGCATGATGTTCATTAATGTAATGCATAATGTTTTTATGGGGTGTGGGGCAGTGGACTAGTGCGTTAGTGTTCGGATCAGGTTCAAACCCCACTGCAGTCAGCATGTCGTTGTGTCCCTGGGCAAGACACTTCACCCCAAATTGCTCCTGTGGGGATTGCCCACAGTATTGAGTATGTAAGGATAAAAGCGTCTAACAAGTAACATGTAATGTATTGATAATAGTAACATTCCTGTTAATAATGAAATAACAAAACTCACTCAATAACTATTTGTATGTATATTTGTGCATGGGTTCAGCTTCCTGATAGTGTGTTGGTGTATTCTCCCCATGTGAAGCTGAAAACAACACACACACACATCATGATATACAACATATTCCTTTATTGTTGTTACTGATAAATCCCATTTTGAAAAAAAAGAACAACAATGAAAAAGGAGAACAACACCTGTTTGTACTTTATGTACAGCCAGCATCTAAAATCCCTCTTTAATAGAACCACGTACACGTTAAAGGACAACAATCATTTACAGGCCAACTGAACCGTCTTCATTCAGTTTGTGGGTTCAGATCTGCATTTGGCCACTGAAGACGACCAAATCTAAATCTTAAAGAGTTCAGCTGCCTACGTCACTACTGGCTAGTTTAGTGTGAGAGACGATATCAACTCTAATGCTTTCATAAAACAAAATGTAAAATGCTAAATGAGGTTCAATCATTGGCAAACATTGCTCGGAAAGTGGAAAAGGTACACAAATGTGAATGGAGTCTGGTGTTAGTCAGGTTTGATTCTAGTCCAGTTGTTTTTAGATGAATAGTGGATGAAAATAAACCAAAATATATAGCTTTATTTTATTTAAGCTTTCATTTAGGGTGCAATTAACTGCCATCTGTAGACAGCGGTGATGTAACTGTCGTGTTTCTGCAACACCGTGATAAATGACCCCAACAAGCAACCAGACTCCATTAAAAAAAAATCTGTTGCTGCTCTTTCAAGCTTCCCTTAAAAGTCTCAATTCACAATTGTACAACCTTTTTCTTTTGGCTTGTGACACTTTACAGATGCTCAGTGTATGAAACCTCATCCCGGGCTGAGTTATGCTGTTCAGCTGAAATCCATTGGTATAGTTTCTCATAAGACTCATAGTAAAAACTCATGTATTTATTTCTCCTCTCTTTGTAATCACCTCAGGTTGGGAATCACTGCTGTGGATGTTTTTCAGTTTTTGGGGTATTAACTCATGTGATATTCTCTTTGTTGTGTAAAAAAAAAAGATCAAAGTAGAATGGCTTTCAACTAAGAACATTGGGATTTAGTTCCTGGTTCAGAGATGTTGGATCTACAAATAGTTTGCTTGGCTATTGGCATACAGTAAGCCATTATATTTGTGTCCCTGTTAAGTTTAAAGGGGCCCTATTCTGCTGATGTTCAGGTGTATATCAGTATGTAGTGTCTCTACTTTAAAGAGTCCTCTCCTGCTGATGTTCAGGTGTATATCAGTATGTAGTGACTCTACTTTAAAGAGTCCTCTCCTACTGATGTTCAGGTGTATATCAGTATGTAGTGACTCTACTTTAAAGAGTCCTCTCCTGCTGATGTTCAGGTGTATATCAGTATGTAGTGTCTTTACTTTAAAGAGTCCTCTCCTGCTGATGTTCAGGTTTATATCAGTATGTAGTGACTCTACTTTAAAGAGTCCTCTCCTGCTGATGTTCAGGTGTATATCAGTATGTAGTGTCTCTACTTTAAAGAGTCCTCTCCTGCTGATGTTCAGGTGTATATCAGTATGTAGTGTCTCTACTTTAAAGAGTCCTCTCCTGCTGATGTTCAGGTGTATATCAGTATGTAGTGTCTCTACTTTAAAGAGTCCTCTCCTGCTGATGTTCAGGTGTATATCAGTATGTAGTGTCTCTACTTTAAAGAGTCCTCTCCTGCTGATGTTTCAGGTGTATATCAGTGTGTAGTGTCTCTACTTTAAAGAGTCCTCTCCTGCTGATGTTCAGGTGTATATCAGTATGTAGTGTCTCTACTTTAAAGAGTTCTCTCCTGCTGATGTTCAGGTTCATATCAGTATGTAGTGTCTCTACTTTAAAGAGTCCTCTCCTGCTGATGTTCAGGTGTATATCAGTTATTTTTCTCATACTTCCTGTGCTGCAGCACCTCTTTTCACCCTCTGTCTGAAACCAGAGCCCAGTCTGCTCTGATTGGTTAGCTGGCCGGCTCTGTTGTGATTGGTCAACCGCTTAGAGATGTCCCGCCCCTTAGCCTATCATGTACGATGTGTTGGAGTGCTAGCCAATAGAAACGCGTTACAGTGTGATAGTGATGTCCCTGTTACAGAAGTAAAGAAAGGAGGTGTTTCAATCCCAATTCTTTGGGAATTTAGTTAACGATATAACCCACAAACGGAGAGGGAAACCCCCAAAGAGCATAACAGGGCCTCTTTAAATGATCTTATTTTTTGGAATAGAAATATCTAATCTCGGTGTGTCTGATGAACCTGAACGGATGAGTTGTTTTCTTCTGGAATTAAAGTGAACTTTTTGAATAAAGAGCTTTTCAAATGTTCCAGAATTTAAAATAAAACAAACTCTCGGGTCACATTTCCGGCCTTTTAAAGGAACAGCACTCAAAACATCCCGTCACTGAACTCAGATGAAGACGAGGAGCTGAACAATGCATCATTTCACAGGAAATCTGAGTTTAAACTGCAGCCATTGACTCTCTAAATGTGTACGTGTCACATAAATAATATTTGATCTTTCAGCTCACTTTAAAGTCCATAAATGATTCACTGAATTTCCCTTAAATTACACCACGTTTATAAATAGATCTGCTTTAAAACTGTACACATATCATCTGCTAACCCTTTTTACACATTTGCAATTTTAAAAGAAAAGCAACACAAAATCCGACCCGAAACTTTCCCCCGTCTCACAAACAGCTGCAACTTTTTGAGATGATAATTTGGTAAAAAGCAACAAACAAAGTGTTATGTAGGGCTGAGAGGTAAAGTCCAGTAAATAAATACTTCTTACAACACCAGCAGAAACCCCAAAGGAATAAACTTCAAGTAAAACAGAGAATAAAAAAAATGTCTACCTGTATTTTTTACAATTCTGTCACCAAACACAAAAAGTTGTTTAAAAAACTAGTCAAAATAACAATAATGATAATTACACAAAATACAATATTTTCAGGCCGTCAGCATATAAAGCGTTTTACAAATCTGGAGGGGAGTGTGTGTGTGTGTGTGTGTGGTTTGGGAACTAAAACAGCTGTTACTTTAAATGTTATTTCACAACAAAAGGAGCTAATTAGCATTAGCAACAACAACTGTCAGGTTTAGTAGGAAGCAACTCGTCGTCCCTCGTTGAGTCTTTTGGCTTTAATTTGGCGTTTTCTTTTAGTAAGTAATTCATAAATACAAATAGAAATAATATATATGAAGCTTTAGTTTGTCAGACTTTAAATACACAATGAAAAGCAGCACAACGTGGATCAAAACCACTGAATCGGACAGGATTCGATCCAAAATATTTCACAGGGAAGCGATTTTCGGCAAGGAAATCAAACCCAAAATATTTCAGATTCTTTTGTTCACTTTGGAGAGAGGTGTGCTGTTTGATCTACAACTATTAAAGAGTCACATGACGGCAGGTGTGTTTACAGGTGCAGTATTACAGTAATCCTTAACATCATGTCACTGCTGCTGTCCAAACACTCTGAAGGGGTTCAATTCAAATGACCAAGAGGCTGTTACATCTGTCTGTAGTTCCTCTTTCTGTCAGTATGGGGTTAAATAAAGATATTAAGCTTGTAGTGTGTTAGTGTGTGTTTGGTTCTCAGATGGAAATGTGTAAATGAACTGAAATAGTTACACCAAAGAGCGTGTCGACAAAATCAGTCAACGAGTCAATTCCTGATTTCCTGCTGGTTCGTGCCACTCTTCCCCATCTCCATCAACAGAGTCTAACTTCTTCCCTAGTCTAATAATGGGATCACTAATGTGTTGAAAACCCTCACATTTTGAAATGAAACCCACCAGATGTTTGTCATGTGACCTGCCTTCAGAGTGTCCACCCAGCACTACCGTCTCCAAACAGAACAAGGGTCATGACTTTTGACCTTTTACCTCCTAGTGTAAGCGTTAACTGGATGAAACCTGTGTGGGTCTGACTAAAAGTCTTCTTCAGGCTGCAAGCAAAAACTTAAAACAGGAAAAAGCACACCAAATTCGATTGAAAGCAAAAGTCCACGAGTTCTGTGCAGAGTGGGAGGTCATGGAGAGGCGTTTTTTTTTATCATAAATGAACGGATTTAGTGTTCAAAAGAAGCATTCAGATCGGACTGAATATTTGAAAAAGTGGGTCGTTACTTTTGTCTATTTTTGAGAGATAAAAAGTGGATCTTCTGATGCACGAAATACATTTTAAATGATTCATATTGTGAAGTAAAAAGGCACATTATCATGAACGATATTTCTAAGCAACACCAACCGACACAGGCTGTTCTGGGGTCAGTGACGGTGGAGAAAAAAGAAAAGAGATTCCAGCTTTACTGAAAACTTCTGAGAGTTCCTGTTTTTATTTATTTTTTTGCCCCTTCCTGTTTTCATTCATCGTCTCATCCAGAGGTTTGTTTGTTTTCGGGACCCGGCCAGCCTAAGTCCCAACAGGGGAAGAGGGGAGGGGGGAATATTTGACAAATCTTAGAAGGAGCAGTCCAGGTAAACTGTCTCCTTCAGCTTTCAGAGGTGGAGACGTTCTCCTCTCTCTCATTTCCTCCGTGTCTCCTCTTTCTCGTTTCCTCCGTGTCTCCTCTTTCTCATTTCCTCCGTGTCTCCGGTCATACGAAGACTTTAGCGAGCGCGTCGGCTCCGGCGCTGCCGATGTAACATTTTGTCGGGTGAAACGCCACGTCGTGGATCGACTCCTCCGACTTCTTTCTGTGCGCCGTGAACTCCTGGATACACGTCTTACTCTCCATGTTCCACAGGCGGATGGAGCAGTCGTGACCTGGGAGGAAGAGGAGGAGGAAGAGGAGGAGGAGGAAGAGGAAGAGGAGGAGGAAGAGGAAGAGAAACAGGAAAAGGAAGGAGACAATGAGGATGTATTTCTCGAGACCCCACTGTTTATTTATTTGAACAATGCCTTGATAACCTGCTGCTGCTGTAACAACATCCTTTGGGATCAATAAAGTGAATCAATCGTTCCAGGTGTTCAGTCCGGGTAGAGTCAACTCACAATATACCCATTTATTTTGATAGTACTTTATACTCTGACTAACAGTAACGCAGCGTCCACACGGCGGCGTGCGTTGAAGCTTGCCGGTGGGCGTGTCTGAAACTCAACCAACAACCAATCACATGAATCTCCCGCCCCGGACAAACAAGCACGCGGTTTGATTGGCTAGAGCTTGTACTGGCATATGATTTGATTGGCTGACGCTTCCGTCGAAGCTTCAAAAGTAGAACATTGCTCTACTTTTGAAGCGAGCAAAGCCAAGCGACGGAACCACAATGCAGTTCGGCAAAGCGTGACGTCACCCCATTCAAAGTGAATGGGAAGAAGCGTTGAAGCTTCAACGCACGCCGCCGTGGGCCGTAAGTCGTATTATGCAAGGTGCATCTCTTTTGGGTTTAGTTTATGTTTCAATTGAAATGTGAAACACAGCAATGAATCTCTCATGATATTAAATAGAGGATAAAGAGTGAAGGCGTCCTAAATCTGAACAGTCTTTAGATGTTTCTGTGCTAAGAAATGTAACTGTGTACCATAGCCGCGGGAAGTCATTTTACTTAGGGGGTGCTGCCAAAAGGCGGTGCCGGCCGTCAGCGAGCGATACGAGCCGGCCCGCTGACATATAGATACAGACATAATCATAGTTATGATTTTACTTTATTTTAAGTCAAATCTTAACTATTTTATGTAGTTTAATCATTTTTATTTAGGTGGTCGCTCAGTTTTTCAAATGTACACCATTCGCCAACAGGGGGTGCTGCAGCACCTCCAGCACCCCTACTTCCCGCGGCTATGCTGTGTACAATGGATCCGAGATAAAGACATGTTTTTTTAGATTGTTGTGGAACAGACAGACTATTACCAACAATGACTGCTTTGCCATCCATGAATGTTTACATTTTTCCCAATGAACAACAGAAATGATGGCTGAATACGTACTTCCTGACATGAGGTACAGTCCGTTTGGATCCACAGCGAGACACGTGACGGAGTCCAGGTGAGCCACCATCGAGTGGATCAGTTTACCTTCAAACCGGAAAAAGAAGAAGAAAAGATTACTCCTTTATCCAATTTAATCAGTCTGATAATGACAGAAAGAGATTAAATATAACTGAATTACAGCTTTTTTTGTGCCTTTAATGGGTCAAGCTAAAAAATGTCTATAACTCAGTAGCATCTTTGGAGCATCACTTGCTTGATAGACAATTACAATTATTAATAAAAACTCTTGTTATGCAGGTTTTGTGTCAAACTGAGATAACCCTGAAGTGTAATAGTGATGTCTTCTCTCTCAACAGACATATTGTAAGGCGTCCGAAAACAATTACACCTTTTGAACTATCTGATTGGGATAAATCATGATGAATTTAACAGAATTGGACATCTAAAGTTAGCGTTGTGTTCCTTATATAAACTGTTTTAATTTTGAGTTAATGTACAACATTAAATGTTACATTCTGTTCTTGTATATATCATATTTTATGTGTATAGACTTCTAGCTCCATTTTTTAAATTGTATTTTATGATATATGTTGCATCGTTGGAGGAGTTCGAGTCATAAGAATTTCATTGCCATTTTTACACTGAATGTGCATATGACATTAAAGGTCCCCTATTATACTGTTTTTCATCAATATATTATAGGTCTCAGATATATACAGAACATGTCTCTGAAGTGTTTGGCTCCAAACACCAATCAGATCATTGCAGCATCCCATAATCCCCTCTGTTTCAGCCCTGTTTCAAAAGTGCTGATTCTCTGTCTGTTACTTTAGATGAAAATAAGGAGCCACTCCCCACACCCCTCTGAGAGATATTTGGTTAAAAAGAACACAATGGTGCTCTAGGAGGAGATTCAGGTGATAAGGTGGGGGGGGGGGGGGGGGGGGTTACCTTGGTTGGTGATTGGCTAATGGTTACACAAGCCAGAACATCGTTATGACATCACAAAGTGGCCAAAATCGGATCAGCTCATTTTCAGACAGGTTTTTATATAAATGGATCAGGACAAAAAGAGAGAGAATCTTTGTCCCTGAAACTTTCAGAGTCTCTTTACACAGAGGGGACACATGTTGATGTAGAAGAGACATGACAAAGTGGATTTTGCATAATAGGGGACCTTTAAAGCCTTTGAATCTTTGAATGTAATGAAAGCTCTCCTCTGTCACCTGTGTTGTTATCGAAGAACTGGATGTGCCGGTCCTCCTGAGCTGTGATGGTGATTGGCAGCGTGGGATGACTCAGCACTTTGTTGATCTTGCAGGGAGCCTCTGTGTGTGGGCGGACGTGAGAAGGACAACATTAACATTTAAAACCCACAATCTTCAGTCCATCGGGGACTGAAAGCACTCTGAGAGAGACAGTGTTATCTCAAGGCTGCTGCAGGAAACACAGAGACTCAAAGCATCGAGGGAACACGCAGCAGGAGGGATTTTCACGGCAGAA
The DNA here is from genome assembly GCA_031216635.1 of Dissostichus eleginoides. NCBI lineage: Eukaryota > Metazoa > Chordata > Actinopteri > Perciformes > Nototheniidae > Dissostichus > Dissostichus eleginoides. Next base: position 31,759,279 of record CM062266.1, on the reverse strand, counting down.
CAATGTTATATATGTTGTTGAGCTGGTGTTTGTGTAACTATGTGGTTTTGTTTACAACCAAGAGACGTAGTAATGACATTAGACAGGTATTACAGTTTCCCTCCATGAGTGTGGAGGTCACCCTCTGAATGGTCGTTTATTTGTTTTCTTTGTATTGTTTCTGTTCTGATTTTATGTAAAGTGTCTTTGAGCATTAGGAAAAGCGCTACAAAAATCCCATGTAGTGTTATTATTATTATTGTTATGATGTTACCTGGAGGTCCGGCAGAGTCCAGCTGCAGGACCAGCTGCTGCGTCTCCATGTTGAAGAGTCCGATGTGTCCGGTGCTGAAGGACGTCACCATGTGAGCCGAGTCGCTGCTCACCAGATCCACCGAGGTGGGCACTCCCAGCTCTGAGACACACACACACACACACACACACACACACACACACACACACACACACACACACACACACACACACACACACACACACACACACACACACACACACACACACACACACACACACACACACACACACACACACACACACACACACACACTTTTTAGAATATGTAAGCCTAAAGCTGAGGTGCATTGTTTGTGTTAACAGTTACAGCGTAGGGTTGCATTATAGTTATTTATATATTTGTTTTATTATTATTATTCAGAGTCTGTTGATGGGACTTGTTTTATTTGAAAAAGCCAACCTTTAATGAAATATACATCAGCATGCTTCTAGGAAGTCATACCTTACAGTCTATAGTCTCCCTACTGTTTTTAACCATTGACTTGTATTCAATTCAATAAAGGGTCTTGAAGATGTTGTCTTGTTTTATCACATCGTTTGGTACCTCCTCTCTCGTTGTAGACAGCGAGAGGCGGCGAGATGCTGGCGGCGTTCCACAGCCGGACCGTACCATCAGCCGAGCAGGAGAGGAGGCGCTGGTGGGCCGAGCTGTAGACCAGACCCCAAACTGAGTCTGAATGAGCGAGCAGCGCCCCCCGCAGGACAGACGGCTCTGCAGGACACAATCAGAATCATAATCAGAACCAGAAACAGGTTTATTACCAGGTAGGTCGACACGTACGAGGAATTTGACTTGGTGTCGTGGTGCATACATAAAAGTTAAACAGGGATCAAGCATTACAAAATAACATCTTCTGCATCTGCTGTCATGCAGGGAGAGGTGGGAACAAATACTTTGTTACTGTACTTAAGTACATTTTTCTGGTATCAGTACTTTACTCCACTACTTATTTTTCTGACGACATTTTACTTTTACTTCTTACATTTTGAACACAAATACCTGAACTTTCTACTTCTTCCATTTTCCAAACAGGCTGGTTCCTTTAGTTTGAATGTGTGTTTGGTGGCGTGATCATTATTATTTAGAGTCATTGCGTGCCTATTGATTTGAACACGATCCGTGTATCCATCATTTCCTGGTCTTCTCTAAAGAAGAGGGACCAATGAAAACGTTGTCATGTTGCCGTTGTTCAGCATGGAAACATTCATTAGCTAACAATGACATTATTGATCTATTAATATGAAGGGAGGTCAGGTACTCTTTAAAACAGATGGTAGTTATGGGTACTTTTTACTGAAGTACATTTCAAAGCCCATACTTCTTTACTTTTACTTGAGTAAAGAAGTTCAGTCAGTACTTCTACTTTTACCAGAGTACTTTTAAACATGAGTATCTGTATTTCTACTTGAGTAAAGGATGTGTGTACTGTTGCCATCTCTGCATGCAGGTAAATTACTGCTGGAGCGTACCATATGAGTCGTAGGGGTCGATGTTGGGGCTGGGGGTGTTCCAGCTCTGGATGGTACCGTCCACCCCCCCACTGAAGCACTGCTCTCCACTGGAGCTCATCGTGACGCACAACACCGCACCGCTGCACAGGGAGACGTTTTTTATTTTAATGAGATAGTTAATTTCTGTGGAGCATCATGAAATCAAATATCCAATAGAATAGATAGAATTGGAGGATGAAACCCTCTTTAATTGTCACACATACATACACAGCACACACAGTGACATTTGACCCCTGCATTTAACCCATCCTAGTACTAGGAGCAGTGGGCAGCTATTGTACAGCGCACAAAAATGTCGTTATGAATAATATTAATGTTATTTTATTTAAAAGAATGAGATAAGTTGATGTACAAAATGAATATAAGAACGGTCCTTCACTTGAGTAAAAGCAGAAATACCATAATCATAATTAAATCAAAATTCAAAATGTATCTTCATTTTCTTTAAACTTCTGAATATTTTATGTAAACAGTCTTGTGCTGAGCTCAAGTAGACCGTTAATTAAGCTTTTTCTCAACAGGAAATATCAGTTTATTGCTAAAACAAAAAGTGAAAAGGGATCTCACCTGTGAGCTCTGAATGTGTAGATAGGCTCCACGTCTAAAGCAGTACATCTGGAGGAAAAACAACCAGAACAGAGCTTATATTAACAGAAAATAAGAAAACACATTTCACTGAAATATTTTATTATAAATCCAGAAATAAAGGTCTGTCTCTAGCCCTTTTCAGATTAAGATAAGATAAGATGGAACTTTATTTATCCCCTCTGGGAAATTCAGGGGTGTCCAAACTACGGCCCGGGGACCATTTTGAATCGGCCAAAAATTCAAAAAAGTATAATGTAATACGGCCCACAAATGAAACTTGAGCTTGTCTTCTTCTTAAATATATATGTAAAAATCTATTGCACAGTAGTGTTCATGTGTTAATAAGCTAAATTTCCAATAAATTCAGTCAGTTAAAGTTGGAAACATGTTATAACAAATCTTAGTTGATAAGAAAAAAGCCCAATGACTTATTTACACAACAAGATTGACGTAGACACTTCATATTTCTCCTTATTGTAATCATCAATCTGAGCTTCTGTTTTAAGGAATGAGCTGCTAACTAAATAAAGTAAACCCTCTGGAGAGCTGAGATGTAGGCGGTTTTCTTCTTAAGGCATTTTCCAGTATCAAGCATAATTGAACTACATTTGATTAATTTTGCTAACTTATAAACTGAACTTATGAGGCGATATACCTCTAGTGAGGGGCCCAGACCTTCGTATATTTGTCTGTATGTGGCCCTCGGTGAAAAAAGTGTGGACACCCCTGGCCTGAATGACATTGTAAAGTGTTTGGAAAATACTGAATGCACTCTTCCAATTTGAGAGTAACATGATAACAAAGGTATCCCAACTGTAGCTGTGTACATGACAGGATGTATGATTACCTAGAAGAGCATCAGGACTGTTTTAGGCATATGATAGCTATGTGATTAACATGATGATTCAGCCTCTATGGAGATAGACATATGACAAGCATGATCATTTCTGACATGGAGCTAATCTGAACTAAACATTGAATACTGCTTTCTATTCCTCCATCTTGTGACTGTGTAACTCCCTCTCTTGTATATCAGCATGTGAATGACACTGTTCAGGAACTAGTTGATGCTCTGTATGTGATGACTACTTCCATTCTTGAGAGGATCAGAAATACATGGATCCTGAGATTGAAGCTCAAGCCGGGGACCAGTGATATTTTTCCTAACGTAAAGCCTCACTTCTTGGCGGGCGCCGTCTTCTGCAGGTTCCACAGTTTGAGCGTGTGGTCCTCGGAGGCCGTGACGAGCACCGGCTCCACGGGGTGGAAAGCCAGACCTCGCACCGAGTCGAAGTGACTCCTCAGGGTGAACTTCGGGTTCCACGTCTTCCTCAGAGCGTCTTTGTTGTTGGTGATCTGAGGGAGGAGGGGGGTCTAATTTACACTCTAGTCTCAAGATTAAAAGATTCAAAGATTCAAAGGTTTTATTGTCATATGCACAAAGCTACAGTGTAGAAATGGCAATGACAATCTTCTGACCTGAGCTCCTCCAACAATCCAACATATATAATAAAATACAAACATTTGTGGAATGAGCAGCAGAGCTGAGTATGTGGGGTGCGTCCATGAAAAATGTGACAAATCTCCTCTGTCAATGCCAAGCAGCTCCTTCCTCACAAATGTGGCCTCACTTTTCTGTCTCTTATCCACTGTAAACTGTTTGACTTTGTACTCACGTCGTACGCCAGGCTGTCGGCCTCGTTGGCCACCGTCAGTCCGGCAAGTTCTCCCAGTCCCAGCTCGTTGGAGACCGCCTCGTCCACTCGGCCCATTATGAAGGACTTCCCAGGAGACGGCAGGAAAGTCATCGCTTCTACGGAGACAAAACAGACACGTGGGTTCAAAGGTCACCTATTATGCAAAGTCCACTTGTTCATGTCTCTTCTACATCAACATGTGTCCCCTCTGTGTAAAGAGATTCTGAAAGTTTCAGGAAAAAAGATTGTCTCTCTTTTTGTCCTGATCCATTTATATAAAAACCTGTCTGAAATTGAGCTGATCAGATTTTGGCCACTTTATGATGTCATAACGATTTTTTGGCTTGTGTAACCATTAGCCAATCAGCTTTCAAGGTAACCCCCTGCTGTTGTCCCCCCAGATGATAATGGACACCCTTAAAATCACAATATATCAACAGCATTAGTTATAGCTAAGATGTACAACAGAAATCAGGTTTAGTAGGGTAGGTTACCATCTTCAGAGCGTCCCACTTCCTGTTCGTTGAGTCTGGGAACAGTGGGGCGGGAGGGGGGGGGCGGGCGGGCATGGAGGGATGGTCCTCCGCGTCCCGAAGGTTTGCCAACATGTCCTGAAGCTTAGAGCGGTTCGGTCCTGGAGGAGGACGGGAAGGAGGAGGGAGACAAAAATCAGACGAGGAAACTAACATGGAGTCAGAAGGAGACGGAGAGACGGTGAACGAAAAGGGAGGTTTGGGAGAGAGAGAGAGAGGTGAAAAACAGATGTTAGTGAAAAGTTAAAGGCAGAGAAAGGTTAATATTGTTGTAAGAAAGACAGTTACATCTGAATTGCACAGCATGAAGGAGGGAAGTAAAGCAGAGGGTGATGCAGAGAGTCGAACAGAAAAGATGAAGCAAATAGAACCACAGAAACAAACTATTGTATTTAATGGTTTTGACGAATACTATTTAATATTGTAGTGCGCCAATTGCAAGCCAGTTTGAGATATTCTGTATGCTACAGGGTTAAAATAAGAAGCTCAGTACTGCATCATGTGATAAACGTACCATATTTTCTTCGGAGATGAAAAAGGGTAGAAATATAAAGTCATCATAACATCGAAATACTCAAGTAAAAGCACTATTACCTCAACATTGAAAGGTATCCGAACATTTATTACTAAAAAATAAGAAAGAAAATACATTTCCAGAGAAACAAAGTGACAGGAAACAGAAAAAATAAGAATCTCTGTGTAAAAAGTGGAACAGATGAAATGAACCAGCCGCTGTTTTGTGAACAAAGACATGAAAAACAATCCGGATACGAAGAGATGCACTGACATCCATATTTGACATTATCATAATTCATCAATATCAGAAAACTGCACGACGGATGAATGTCAAGAACATAATCCATTTAGTAAAAGCCCCCTCACTGTTTGCACACGCAGAGGATGACTGATGCTACACTCATGGCACTATAATGAATCACAGTGAAAGATAGTATGTGATATTGGCAGCATGAATGTGATGTTTAAAATCAGTGCGTCGCTTTAGGACTTTTGAGAACAGTGAGGGGATCTTCAGAACATTAAAGTATAAAATATAAGGAAGTGACGATAAGGAAAGAAGAAGAAAAACAAAGGAGACAAAACGAAACAGGCAAAGTACAAAGAGACACAGACGAGAGGAGAAGAGAGGGACATATAAAACCTTTTAAACACTAAATCTCTGAGAGAAAGGGACGGAGAGACACTGAGGCAAAGCAGAGACAGGTTTTTAGGATTAAAGGGTTTTAGGGACGGTAAAGCAGAATATAGGTTTTGGTTTACTCAAAAATGTAGGTCTTGTGACTGACAGTCTCGTACAGACTTTAAACGGTTATTCTCTAACAATGATATGCCAGATTTGTGTTTTCTAAATAAAGAAATCAAACAAGTGGTTTGCTAAAGATCACCAAGAGATTGACGGCTATAGCGTCAGTCAGCAAAACGTCTAACATCTAACTAACTGTGCAACCCTGTACGCAAGTCATTGCAAGTGTAAAGTGTTAAAGGAGCATTGATGTGTCAAAATGTGAGTTAATTGGCGTGGACCTGCAGATACTGATGAAGAAAAAGCTGATTTGATACTTGTCATTAGCACAGTTAAACCCTGACAGAGTGAGGGGAGGAAAAACATGAAATCAAAGTGAGTTAAAGGAACAACAATGAATAAAAGCATGAAGAGGAGGGGAGTGAGAGTGAGAGGATAAAACATGAAACAAAGTGAGTTAAAGGAACAACGATGAATAAGAGCAGGAAGAGGAGGGGAGTGAGAGTGAGAGGATAAAACATGAAACAAGGGGGGTTAAAGGAACAAATACGAATAAGAGCAGGAAGAGGAGGGGGGGCGTAAACTGGGTGCAGGACTCACTCTTTATGCCCTTCTTGCCCTTGCGCTCCTTCCTGTACTGCTCCTTCAGCTGAGCGATCAGACCCTGGTCCACGTCCCAGGCCAGATCCCCCGGAGAGGAGGGGTCATCCTTCTCTGCAGGAACAACGGTTACACACTTAGTACACACTAAACTCAGCTGTCTGATTGTGAGATAAATACACATTAACAAAGAACAAAAACCCAGAGGAAAAACCTGCTGCTGAACCACTTGTTCCCTTCCGACATCTCAGGCATATATTATGAGTCTCAGATATATACAAATATATAAAAAACATCTCTATGAAGTGTTTTGCTCAAAATACCAAACAGATCACACATTTTAGCCTCATACCCCTCTATTTCAGCCCTGATAGAGAAGTGCTGATTCTGGGTCAGTAGGTAAAAACCACATCAAGGATTCTTTCTGAAACAGCATGGAGCTCAAAGGCTTTTTCTCTTGCCGGTTTACCACAAGGTGAGTTCCTTTTTATTTCCTGCTTCTTCACACACATGCTCTCCAGTACAGGTTAGCTCTGAGTGTTAGCGATGCTAATGTAAACACCGACCATATTACGTCCAAAACACGTCGCGCATTGTTTCTGATAGCAACTTTCTGATAGGGCCGTGGGTCCACATTTCAGATGTTACGTCATATCGGACGCAAATCTGGATCAGCTCCGTTGTTCCCCCGTTTTTAGAGATTTGGGTACGGAGGAAAAGAGAGAGGGTTTTATTTGTTGACACTTTGTGAGTTCCCTGACACACATTTATGTATAAAAAGATATCAAAAAGTGCATTTTGCATGATAGGACACCTTTAATACCTAAACTCCACCTCAGTTCATGAGATAAATAAACATTAACAAAGTCTTCACCCGGTTCAGGAAGAAAAAATGACAAATGCGTTTCATAATGCTACCGAACATAGAGACGGTTTCTAACCAGATGGCTCCATCCCCTCCAAACAACAGCGTGATGCTTTCCTAGCTCAAAATAAAATATAAAAATCTGCAGAGATCGTTCCTCTCGTGGCTTCATCGCCTCATGACTCAGCTCTCCTTTACAACTCTTTGGACTGTGAAGTTGTTGAATCACATTCTGCGTGGGGATGCTTTCTGTCGCTGGACTGATCAGAGTGAATGTGTTGCTAAGAGACAGTAAAAAAAAAGAAAAAGGGATTTGGTGTGATGTGCGGGGGCTGCCGGGTCGCCAGCTGCAAACTTTATTTTGTTCAGAAAGTTGTATAAATATAGACAGGAAATGCGTCAGAGAAGGAGGTTTGTGTTTTCTATATGAACCAGTTTGATCTGATGTAAAAATATGTATATGTAAGTACAGTCCATCGCAGTCACAGTCACCGATGTAGATTTGTAACATTGATTTGTACCACAACTACAACGATTTCAGGTTCAAACTGATGTTTTTCGTGTTTTTCAATCAGCCGTACTCACTCAATTTAGGTTTTTTTTATTGGTGCTTTGAAGTAAACTGTGAATAAAAGTCATGAAGGGCAAATATAAATTATCGTGGTGGCTGCAGGACGTTGATACAACCTTTTTTTTTACGACTTAGAAGGTTTTCAGGTTTATACTGGGGATTTTTTTAAGTGATGCATTGAATCAAGCCCCGGAAAAGAAAACATGAACGTTAAATTAATAGAGTCAAACGAAGATTAGTATGGTGGCTGTGCCCAAGTTTAAATGTGTTTTGTGTGGGTTTTAATTCTAGATCAAGTTGGATTAGGAAACTTTTTGAGATCTGACTTTAATCTCAGAAAAAAGAGCACTTTTGGTCAGAACTAAACAATTGTTCACCACTAACCCTCCACTGTAACACAGATGAATAGCAGGATGTTTATTTATATTGATAACAAGTTATTCTTTTACTAAGAACAGTTTACAACATTTTTTTTGTTTTTCAACTGCAGACACGGCATTTTACACTTTTTCATTTGGTGCCTTGACTCTGGAAAAAAGACAGAGATTTCAGATTCAAATTGTCAAATTCAGATAATCATGGCTCTCCCATGTTGAAATGTCTTCTTGACTTCATTTCCAACCGTAATCTGAAACCTGCAGACGTTTAGTTTAAAGGAATCTGCACACTCACATTTGTCCACATGGCTTTTGATTGACAACTCTTTTATAACATTTTAAGTGTCTTATTGTTTTTTGTATTGGTGCTTTGAAGTAACCTCTGGAATAAAAGACATGAGTGTCAAATTGTAATTATCGTGGAGGATAATCATGTAGATTTTTAACGTTGAAAAATGGTTTTCTTTACGACTGAGAAGATTTCAGGTTTATACAGGTGCTTTTTCATGTTTTTCAATCAGATGTAAACACTCAATTTATTCTTTTTTATTGGTGCATTGAAGTAGTAAGTCACTCTGGAAAAGAAAACATGAATAAATTAATACAAAAAATGAGTTAAATTCAGATAATCTTGGTGGCTCTTCCCATGTTTAAATGTCTTCTTGACGTAAACTGAAACCTGCAGACGTACAGTTTAAACCAGGGGTGTCCAAACTTTTTTCACGAGGGCCACATACAGAAAAATATATACGAAGGGCTGGGCCGCTCACTAGAGGTATACTGCCTCATAAGTTCAGTTATAAGTTGGAAAAGTCAATCCAAAGTAGGTAAATTATTCTTGATACTTGGAAATGCTGTAAGAGAAAAAACAGCTCACAGCTCTCCAGAGGGTTTCATTTATTGTGTTAGCAGCTCATTCCTTAAAACAGAAGCTTCAGATTGATTATAATAAGAGGAAATATGAAGGGTGTATTTCAAGGTTGTTATGTGAATGTGTTATTGGGCTTTTGTCTTATCAACTTAGATTTGTTAGAACATGTTTTCAACTTTAATTGACTGAATTTATTTGAACATTGGGCTCATTAACACATGAACACTACTGTGTAATATATATTTAAGAAGTACAATATAAGACAAGCAGAAGTTATTATACTTTTTTTTAATTGGCTGAGTGAGGGCCGATTCAAATAGTTTGGACACCCCTGGTTTAAAGGAATTTACACACCCACATTTCTCCACATTGCTATTGGTTGAATATGCTTTTTACAGTTTATTTGTAAGTCTCACCCCACTCTCCACTGTCCTCTCCGCTCCTGGACTCAGTCGATCCGTCCAACTCGTCGGGACTCGCCAAGAAATCGAAGCCCTTCAGAGCCTCCTCCGTGTCGGGGTCGTCGCTGAGGTCAGAGGTCGTGGAGGAAGGCGTAGACGAATGCTTCTTCCTCACCATCTGTTAGGAGTTACACAGATGAGGAAGACTCAAAATATGTCTCTTTCTGCTGACAACATCCCACAGGAAATGAAACCGCAGGTCACCGACGTCTCCTTTCTGCAGCTTGAAGCAGTTTCAGGAATGTCTTGAGGAGCCAGAGATAGTTTGAATATTTTCACTAAGGTGGAATGATGAAGCCTTAAATCCTCTGTATCTAATGTTAGTAAAATACATGTATGCTCACATATACCATCATCATACCTGTGACCAGAGATGGTAAAAGTACACACATCCTTTACTCAAGTAGAAGTACAGATACTCGTGTTTAAAAATACTAAAAAGTAGAAGTAGAAGTACTGACTAAACCTCTTAAAGTAAAAGTAAAGAAGTATGGGCTTTGAAATGTACTTCAGTAAAAAGTACCCATAACTACCAGCTGTTTTAAAGAGTACCTGACCTCCCTTTATATGAATAGAACAATAATGTCATTGTTAGCTAATGAATGTTTCCATGCTGAACAACGGCAACACAACAACGTTTTCATTGGTCCCTCTTCTTTAGAGAAGACCAGGAAATGATGGATACACGGATCGTGTTCAAATCAATAGGCACGCAATGACTCTAAATAATAATGATCACGCCACCAAACACACATTCAAACTAAAGGAACCAGCCTGTTTGGAAAATGTAAGAAGTAGAAAGTCAGGTATTTGTGTTAAAAATGTAAGAAGTAAAGTAAAAGTGTCAGAAAAATAAGTAGTGGAGTAAGTACTGATACCAGAAAAATGTACTTAAGAATAGTAACGAAGTATTTGTACTGCACCACTTCCCACCTCTGCCTGTGACAAAGACAATGCATTACGTACTGCACTTAAGTACACACTTCAGGTATCTGTATTCCCATTTCATTCAACCTCATTCTACGGTTAGCTCCACTACAGACGTCTGACAGCTTTTCATCCCCTTCCTGTACAGTGAAGATCATTTATCTCCAGATGTGTTGATGTTTGTGATAAACTGAAGAATAAGGTGTTCCTTAAGTGTTGAGAGAATTACCTTCTTAGGGTAAATAAACTCTTTTAAAGCTTTTTGGATATACTTGATAATGCATCGCCACAAAGCTGAAAACAGGGCTTTATTCGGAGAAACTCAAGACTTTTTTTCCCCCTGGGTGGAGAGGCTGCAAACACATAATGATTTTACAGAATGTTACGCATTGCTGTAATTTAAACTACCCAACGGTATATATACGGTCTACTGTGTATTTTTTAATGCTGCTTTAATTCTATTTTGAGATGTTTAAATTCTAGTATTGTTTATTTCTACTCTTCAATATCTACTTATGTGCAATGCCTTGTTTTGTTTTGTTGTTTTTTATGCTGCTGCAACGCAAACATTCCCAATTTGGGATCAATAAAGTGCCTCTAACTTACTCTTATCTTATCTTATTATAGGAGTTCAAATAATCTCAACATACATACACATCGATGCCAATATGAATCCCAAATCATCATATTCTGTATAATAGTAAAACACTGACAGGGAACATTTAACTGCACAGTGAGAACTTAAACTTACTTGAAGTACATTTCCCTGATACTACTCACATGATTTGACTAAAGTAAGGTTTTAAATGCAGGCCTCTTACCTGTAGTGGAAGCTTAGGGATCTGAATACCTCCTCCACAACTTTACCAAGAGCTGTGATTTGCTGAAGGGTAACAGAATACGTTTGACAGAAGTGTGTAAATGTCTTACTGTGGCCATGTTTAAGATGGTCTTGTCCCTCCCTTCGCTGTCTTCCTCATCATCATCGTCGCTGAATTCTGCTGCCGCGCTCTCGATGAATTTAAAGGCCTCCAACACTGTGGCCGAGTCCGACATGTCAGGTTTACTGGAAGAAGAGAGAGAGTAAAGAGAGGAGGTTAGTCTGGTAATAAAACAAGACAACTGCTACCATCTAATCGGAGATACAGGGTCCCACGATTCAATACAGTCAGACTGAAGCATCCTTTGTGCTCCAGTCAGTCCTCTCAGTAAACACAGAGCTGAATCCAGATCAAATGCACGCTGAAGGCTCTTTGAGCAGGTTTTCTCTCAGTGATTTTGATGTTATGTTAAATGTTTGTTGTTGTGATATTTGTCCATGTTGATGTTACACATGGAGCTGCTGTGATGCAAGTTACATTTCAGACTTGATCTGACCAATAAAGGTCCCCTATTATACTGTTTTTCATCAATCTATTATAGGTCTCAGATATATACAAAACATGTCTCTGAAGTGTTTGTATCTTAAGGTAATACAAACTGGGATTTTTTGGAGGTTCACATAAACAGTTTCCTCTCCTACCTGACCATGCCGCTGTCCTTCATGGAGGACGGCTCGGTGCCGTTCACCATGTGTTCGGCTTTGTTCTCTGAAGGGTTGTCTCCTGAGTCTCCGGTCAGACCGAGCAGCGATCTCACTCTCTGAGACTTCACATCCAGGATGGTGTCCGTGTAGCCGACCTCCTGCAGGTATCTGAGGGGGAGACGGAGACAAGAGACAAGAGACAAGAGAAAGGTCAGAGGTCAACTTTATTGTCAATCTTTCAGTTTGTGTGTACAGACAGAGAGATCGTAAAATACCGTCTTCCACAATCCCGAATACAAAAATATAAATTTAACACAAAAAGTAAGGACATTTGTGTTTGGTAGATTATTTCTTTGGCAGATGAGATTTGTCACATTTTCCATGGGCGCACCCCACATACTCAGCTCTGCTGCTCATCGCACAAATGCTTGTTCCTCACAAATGTGGCACCACTGGAAAGGTAAGAAAACAGGCTTTCCAACGGTATAAAGTGTATTGCCAAAAAGCATTGTTACAACAAAGAAATCCTCTACCAAACACACATTTCCTAACTTTTGGTGTTAAGCTTATATAAAAATATGTATGCAAATATGTATATCCTATATATACACAATCAACAGACACATTTATACATATGCACACATTAAGACCTAAATAAAAGCACAACAATCAATATATACAAAATAACAGTCACTTCAATATCTTTGAGAATGTACATTAGTGCAAGACTGTCCGTAGCAGCGTAAAAAAAAGTGTCTGGTGCTGGATTTGAGTAAATGGACTGTACTTATATAGCGCTTTATCCAGTATTTACGACCCCTCAAAGCGCTTTACATACTACGAGTGTCTGTGTGTGTGTGTGTGTGTGTGTGTGTGTGTGTGTGTGTGTGTGTGTGTGTGTGTGTGTGTGTGTGGGTTGTTAAAGTCCAGTGGGGGCAGGGGGGAAACAATTGAGGGACCTGTAAAAACCCATTGACCTTCTCTGACTTCTCCAGAGAGACACAAGACGGAGACAAGAGAAATGTCAGAGGAGAATCAGGACAGGAGTCTCCCCGGACTGAACTCTCCATTCAGTTTCTCAGTCTCTTCCTGCAGCGCTGGTGCCGTGCTGTACCCGCTCAGCCTCACAACACAACAATCATCAATGGAGCAGCGTCTTTAAAGGGCCGTGCCACCACGTTTAGGAACTCTAGCACACTGTGTGTCCTCTGTGCAAAGCTGCAGCTCAGTCAGGGTTTAACAAGACGCAAAACGAGAACAAAAATGGAGAAAATACGGAATATTTGACAAGAAAAGTCTAGTTTTTTTTGCACAACTATCAATAACTGAGTGGCTGATTTCATTGACCTGTAACATTTCTTTAATTTTAAAATTATTTAGCACTTTATTCGATGTTTAGACATGACAAATACAACATAAGTTTGGTCTGATTTGGATGTAAGGTGTCAGAACAGCAACAGAGGAATACAAGTGAAAACACAGCAGAGTATAGATATGGTCACACAGGGATAAGAATAAAACAACAGTCTAAATCAAATGTAAAAAGCAAGAAATAAGATACAGTAACACGTCTATGTGCAGATGCAAGTAGGAAGGCATGGATACAAATAATGCAATCCACAAATGTGATAAACTGTTAATACTGAAAATACTTGCAGAGAAGTACAGATTACCCTTTAACTTGCATTATCCAATCAGAATCAAGCAAAGGTCCAAAAGAAGCTAGTCGCTCAAAGGAACCTAATCTCTGTACTGTACCTTCACCCCGGGACACCTAGAGGACGACCTGGCTGACCTGAGAGCAGCGTTAGAGCAACGGAGAGGTTTTATCCTCAGAGGACGGAGGTTTAGTTCTGAATAACATGTAGTGTGAGAGAGAGAGAGAGGGGGGGGGGTGTCTCTGTACCAGCCTCCCCGATCGCAGGAGGCCTCACACAATCCTCCATTCACTGACACACACACACACCCACCCACCCACACCCACACCCACACTTCACCAACACCATCGTTTTTATTTCTATCTTTTTAATGCTGATTCTATCTTTTTCTATATCTTGTAACGTATAACATGTTCCCTTCATCACCCTTTGCCTTTACCTTGTTTTTTTCAAATGTTTAACTCTTTGGTATTCTTATTCTTAGTCAGCTCTGGTCCCAGTGGATTAGTGTTTGATTCCCATTAAAAGTGTTAATCTCCATTAAGACGATTGACTCAGCTTTCTGTCCTGAGACACACCCACACACACAGCTGTCCCATGACACTGTGAAGGTCTAAATGAGTGTGTGTTGGTGTGTGTGTGTGTGTGTGTGTGTGTGTGTGTGTGTGTGTTCATGTGTGTGTGAACTCACTGTCTGAGCAGCTGGCGTCCTTGTTTCCAGCTGAGCTGATGGCTGCTGTTTGGAGGACTGGGAGCCTCGCTGTCGTTCCCCTCATCTGTGTGTGGGACAAAACAAATTAGCAACATGTTTACAGTCATTCATTCACACGTCAAAATCCTGCAGCTCCTCCTGGGGGATCCTGACGTTCCCAGCTGGGAGGAATAATCCCCCAGAGTGTGTGTCTGCTCTCAGGCTTTCTCTCCCCATTAGTGCTCAGAAAACATCCACATGGAGGCGTCCAAGAGGCGTCCTGATCCGAAACACCTCATGTTGTTTAAATCATCACAAAACTCATGTGAGGAGAGAAGAGGCGCTGATCTCTGGCCTTAGCGCTGTTTTAGGGCATTAGCAGATTTTTATTAACTTTTTCACATTTTATACATAAATGCAGGACAAACATAAACAGGCAGCAGACTATTTTGAATACCACCTTCCAGAAAGGCAGTACCATTGGGCAATCCCATAGAGCATGAAGAAATGTGCCCACTTCTTTATTACATTTCCAACATGTATTGTTCTGAGTTAAGCCCATTTTAAACAATTTCAGGGGTGTAAAATAATATCTATGCACAATTTTTTATAATGGATAAACTTGCTTCTCGCATCCCTTGTAGCCCAACCTACATTCGAGACTATATCCTGCCATAGATCCTCCATAATCTCACTACCAAGATCTTTTTGCCATATCTTTCTCAGGCCTCCACATAATCTAATTTGAATATTTGACATTTTTCTATAGAATATTGAGGCAGAGTGTAGAGTTTGGGGAGAATTTAGAAACTCTTGAATCTTATTCTCTTCTTCGGTACATCCCTTTTTTAGTGAGTAAGATGTATGGTCTGAACAGAACTCAAACTCCACATAACCAGGTAATGAAGCCAAGATTGCAGATTTGGATAACATAGTTAATCGTTCAGTACGCGTTTCAGTGAATGGAAGACGAAAATGATATACTGAATGAGTAGCAGGTGATAGTTCATTTGTGATTTTACAAAAAGAAAAATCAAAAAAAGACAAACTCTATGTTGGACTTTAAAATTAGAAGCGTCAGAGAAAAGCTAACTAATTCTAGGTAGAAAGGAGACGTCATTCACAACAGTTCAGCAGAATATCAATAACAGAGAGAGAGGTTTGTCTCACCTGAGTCATAACTTGGAGGTATGATTTCTCCCTGGTTCAGCTCTGTCCCGTACTTCAGTTTATGGTACTTTGCCCTGAGGATGACACATTCATTAACAATGTACTGGCTATATGAGCCTTTTTTATTCTTTCTTTTCTTTTTGTAATAGATTATCAATAAAAGACCAAAAAGGTTTGATATAATCAAAGAAATCTAGTATGAGTTCATTTCAGTTGACTATGATTTGAGACTTTAAACGTACAGTAGAGGGCGAACATATCGAAGGAAAGGAGTTTTTTTTGCCTTTGGACGTTATACAAATATCATGTCCCGATTTACCTGGTCAGGTTAATTGTGATTCATAATAACCAGTATTAACTCTCTTAATTTGAGTAAATGCATAGCACAATATCAACACACCACCGGAGGCCAAGCATGTGTGTAAAACAAATCTTATCTCAGGAAAACGTGTTAGAAATGTGTGTTTAAGTGGCTTAGGTAGAAAGCAAAGGAAGGAAGCTGCGACAAACACTAAAATGGTCCTTTAAAGAGCAGCTAACGCTAAACAGAGTCGAGGTGTCCGGTCATGACCTTTAGGAAGTCACACCCCCCCCCCCCCCCCCCTCTTCCTCACGCCTCAGTAAACATGCAGAGCTGCCAATCAAACATTCAGACGACTGAAATGTGAACCCTGTCGCCAGATTGTGTGATTTATTACTAATAACTCAATAAGAGGATAAGCTGCTCTGTGAGGGGACGGATCAATTTCACACGGTCAATCAGTCACTTTTAAACTCAGATTGACTGCACATATTTGAGAGTCATTTGTCATGTTTTGTATTAATTGGAAATGTTCTCTTATTTACATTTGTATTTTCGTTACAGTGTATAATGCGCTATTGAAAACCAAAGCAAATACCATGTTTTTCCTTTTTTACTTTATTTTTTTCTGCACGTGTGCGTCCTCACCTCTCCTGTTTGAGGGCGTACTCCAGCATCTTGATCCGTCTCACCAGGTCTTTCTTCAGGTTCTCCTGGCCTCTCCGCTCGCCCTGCAGGAAGGCGATCTGCGCCTGGAGGACACACAGGAAACACTTCATAATAAAGCTTTATTTATACAGCACTTTTCATACAACACATGCAGCTCAAAGGGCTTTACAGAATGACACACGTTAAAAATAAACAACAAGAAATTCCCCTCAGATTATTTGTTAAGAACTTTACAGGAACACGCAGCAGAATATAACACAAAAGATGATGTACTAGGCGAGGCAAGTTTATTTATATAGCACCTTTCAGCACGCGACAATTCAAAGTGCTTTACAAAATAAATTAAAAGACATTTTAAGAATAAATACAGTAAAAACACATTATATAATGGCATTTTACATCAGGCATTAAAAAGCAAAGATAATCAAATAAACACAACAGGTATACAATACATGAATAAATGGCATACTGCAGTGTGAGTATGAACAGCTCAATTAAAAGCAGCGGCAAAAAGATATGTTTTCAGTCTGGATTTGAAAATAGTACGAGTTTCTGCAGACGTGCACGATTCGGGCAGTTTGTTCCAGATTGTCGGAGCATAATAGCTAAACGCTGCTTCTCCATGTTTTGTTCTTACTCTCGGAACCGAGAGCAGACCCGTCCCAGCAGACCTGAGACACCTTGATGGTTCGTAATTATGCAGGAGATCGTTAATATACTTTGGTCCTAAACCATTTAGTGATTTAAAAACGAACAATAGTACTTTAAAATCAATTCTTTGGTCGACTGGAAGCCAGTGTAAAGACTTCAGAACCGGACTGATGTGATCCACTCTTTTAATGTTAGTGAGGACTCGAGCAGCAGCGTTCTGAATCAGCTGCAGCTTTCTGATGGATGTTTTTGTCAGCCCTGTGAAGACACTATTACAGTAGTCTACTCTACTGAAGATAAAAGCATGCATGGACAAGCTTTTCTAAGTCCTGTTGTGACATTACATTTTTAATCCTAAAATTCAGGTCTGAGTCCATCACTACACCTAGATTTCTAGCTTCATGAGTAACTTTGCAGTCTGCCGACTGAAGCTCTGCAATTACTTTTAATCGGTCCTTCTTTGCTCCAAAAACAATTATCTCAGTTTTTTGTTTGTTCAATTGGAGAAAGTTCTGAGTCATCCAGTCAGTGATGTGCTCATGCACTTGCTCAGTGTTCTAATCGGAGAGTAGTCTCCTGGTGTCATTTTTAAATAAATCTGGGTGTCGTCTGCATAGATATGATAGCTTAGATCGTTGTTTTTAATAATTTGAGCCAGTGGTAGCATATAGATATTAAAAAGCAAAGGTCCTAAGATGGAGCCTTGAGGAACCCCTCATGACATATTTGTCAAGGTTGATGTGTAGTTGCCTATTGAGACAACGTTTTTTCTGTCGTTTAAGTAGGAACTAAACCAATTTAGAGCTGTAGCTGAAACTCCCACCCAGTTTTCTAGAAGGTCTAGCAATATGTTGTGGTCAACCATGTCAAACGCAGCGCTGAGATCTAATAATACTACACAGAGGAGAAAGAAAACCATATTTTTACTTTTATCCCTCGAGTCACTAAGACCTCCTGATCTCTGCTGTGTGTTTTCTATTTAACACCTAAGAGGAGTTAATTGCATGAGGTTAAAAAAAACAAACGGTGTGAAGAAGAAGGAAAATGCACTTCAAGTATTACAAGTAGAAAATGTCCCAAAGCCTCCTGGGAAATGCGACGGGGGGTAAAAGGTAACTTGTGACACGTCTCTACGTCTGATCCGTCTTAAAGTCGCCTCTCAAACGCGAGGCGGACGCCAGGCAGCGACTCAGAGAGCAGCGTGGGAACAGACCACCATGTGACCGCCGTACAGATCAGTGGGTAGAGCTCTGACGACCCGTACTGGCTGGGGCTTCATAAAGGCACTGGTTGCCCAAAAAAATCTTAGAGTTAGGGTTATAAAATAATGTGAGAGGAGAAGAGGAACGCAGAAGAGGAATCGGCCCTGAAACCATGAGCTGTGTGTCAAATACTCACTTTGCTACATGGTCAACACTGATTTGGTGTCAAATAAATACTAACATGTGTAAAGTATTTTTGCCTTAACAGCTTTAAGTGAAATAAAGAAACATCATTTTAATTTTTTTATTCTTATTTTACTTTTTTGTTTTATCCGATCCTGTGTTTATTTGTATTTTTTTTTTTACTTCTATTGATTTTAAGTGTTTGTTTTATCAGTTACAAAGTTATGTGGGAAGGTGGGAAGGTATTTATTTTATTATTTGTTTTTGGTTTGTGTTACCTTTTGTGGGTAACACAATGTACTGTACTAATAAAGTTTGATTGATTGATGTATTAATAATAATAAGCAACACAACTGTGTATAGATCCAGCCCATAAACGACCTAGAAACACACCTAGAAAAATATATATAATATAGATTTCTATATTGAATTAACAACACATCATATTGCCCATCTCTATGTGGAGCAGCTACATGTTGTGTGGTCCCATGACTCTGCTGTTTGTGCAGGATGGAGTCAGCTGTTAGGCAGCAGGATGCAGGATGAAGGACCCCCCCCCCCCACACCCCACAGACCCCTCTGCACCCCAGAGGTTATCTGCGTCACAGCCCCCTCCTCCTCTCAGTGACAGTTGTTTGTGTTTACACACGGTATGAGAATCAGGGCAGATGTTATATTTAGTATGAGAGTTCAAAACAAACGGTAGCAGCTGGCAGGAGAAACGCTGCGTACACGAGTGTTTGTGTTTATATTTTGTCACCTGAGTCTTTGACATAAAATAAAAGATGCTATAAGAAGTAGTATTTCAGAATCAGAAATCCTTTCTCGTCCCGCAGCGAGGACATTTAAGGCGTTACAGCAGCAAAGGTACAGTGAGGACAAAAGGCAAAAGGATACGGGTGGATTTATATATTGACATTATTGACTTCATACTTTGGTTGCAGCTAACCGGGATCCCCCATGCAGGCAAATAACAAATATTAAAGAGGCCCTATTTTCCCTTTCCTGTAGTGTTTTGTGCATGTAAATAGTCCCAAATAATCCCTTATTCAAACAAACATAATGACATCACCATGTAACACTCACGCTTCTATTGGCTAGCGCTCCAACACATTGTACGTGATAGGCTAAGGGGCGGGACATCTCTAAGCTGTTGACCAATCACAACAGAGCCGATCAGCTAACCAATCAGAGCAGACTGGGCTCTGGTTTCAGACAGAGGGTGAAAAGAGGTGCTGCAGCACAGGCAGTATGAGAAAAATAAAGAGCTTTTTGAACATTAAAGCATGGAGACATGTCACAGTGTTTTTCCTTTAATAAATACTAATAAAAAACATTAAAAAATAGGTAAAAGTAGTTTCTGAAGAATTTTCTGTTGAATTTAAAATCTGCATAATATTTTATCTTTAGTTGAAATTGTGTGAACGCTGCTGCTCCGTCACTTCCATTTTACACATGAATTCACTGGACTGCATGTTCTCACACACACACACACACACACACACACACACACACACACACACACACACACACACACACACACACACACACACACACACAACACCACACACACACACACACACCACACACACACACACACACACACACACACACACACACACACACACACACACACCACACACACACACACACACACAACACACACCACACACACGAAGTAGGACACACATTATAACTGGGTCGATCCGCACTCGGGGCAACTGCCTCGAGTGATGTTGACGGTAAACTTAATTCTAAAGGGGAGAACAACTCTGTTGGGAAAACGTCTCTCAGAAAAACAACTTGAAGTTAAAGCTTTCCTGTAACCAGTGCTTGAATTGGATTAAAAAAGGTGCCAGTACTTTAAATCAGCAACTGTTTCAAGTAAATTTATTTATACAGACCAAAAACAGTATTTGGCTCAAAGTCATAGTATATCCTATAATGCTGGTGGGTTTGTCTCTTTACTGCATATTTTAGAAAGGCTCACTGTACTTAAACAAAATGACTCAGGGTGCATCTGTGATTAGAGGGGGTGCAGTGGTAAAGTGCTAGTTTTATAAGTGGCGAGTGGACCTGACACCCTCTAGGGGGGTCCGGGGGCATGCCCCCCCGGGAAGATTCTTTTAAAAATATTGAAGTTAAATGCATCAATCTGGTGCACTTTGAGAGCATAATGAAGAGATATATGGATACCTCTCAACATCCATATGAAACAGAACTGTAAACAGATTTACTTTTTCTTTATGGATATAAAAGAAAGTAAAGCCTGACTCCTACTGGCGGCTGGTTAAATGACTCCTCGTCCCTGAGTACACTCACCATCTTTCAGCAGGAAAGGAGAGAGGGAATCCTTGTCCGGCGACAACTGCTGTCTTTTCGCACTATTATTAAGCCACGCTAACATTTTCGAAATGCTAACGTTATGTGATGTCTTTTCTGCTCTAGACTATCGCGGCGCTGGGCATATTTGTTGTCATGCGTCATGACGTGCCACCGGCGGCCGGCGGCTGAGTACCGGCATTTTACTGAGTACCGGCACCTTGCCGGTACTCAGTAAGAAGTGCCGGTACCACATGGGTAAAAAACAGAAGTGCCGGCCCAATTCAAGCACTGCCTGTAACCATTGTAGAGATTTAAACTTTTGTGGAAAGTGACATGCTTTACTACAGACATGGTCATTTTCTTGCTCCTGTTGGTGCAGTGTTTGTCTCGTATGACTGTTTAAAAATCAAGGACGTTGATCACATTATCAAAATTAATGACTTTGGGTAACTGCTTAGTGTTTAAAGACAATCTGACATCTGAGATTTGAGTGATAGGGACATTTAACAAATTGGAACCAGAGATTATTTAGTGTTTTGAATTATTACCGTGATGATAAATTGATTTCTTATATTAACTCGGCTACTAAACTGGCAACACTAAAATGTGTAAAAATCGAATCCAGCTAAGTAACAAAGACTGTTGTTTGTTAAAATCCTGTTGTATTATTTCTTATTTAATTACACAAATCCTGTTGCTTCCAGACAGCTGTTAAGGTGATCTTAAACTAGAAAAATATCTCCAATTAGGGCTGGGGAACACAAGGGCAACAGGTGAACACAATCAGACAACCACTGGAAACTAAAGACAAGTGAGGCCCTGACACACCAAACTGACACCAAAGAACACGTCCAGACGGACCCGACTGTTGTGTCGCCTCACGTCTCCTTGGCCAAAAAGTCGCACTGGAACACACCGCAAAGACTTCAGCCGACGGCCAAGTAGCACGTACGCACTGCGCATGCGTGAGTGGCAATAACTCTCCTTACCAGCAGGCGGCGGTAGTGTGTATTCGTCATTCAAAAGAGGCAACAACTGGAAGACAGACTGCGTGATATATACAAACAACAAATAGCCTGCGTTCCATTTTCACTCTCTTCCATCACAGACTGTTTCACATAACGACTTATAATCGAAAACATGTTTAGTGCGGTACTGGAAAAACGAAAAATAACAGCCGTCTGTGTGTGCCTTCTTCACTTCCGTTTAGCTTCTCAGGCACTGATTCGCTAAGCTGAACAGCCAATAAGAGGGATTTATTTTGCCGACAGCCTCCCGATTCAACATGTTGAATCGGCGGCAGAAGGTGTCGGCACGGCCGAAAAGACACGACGGTGCGGGACACACCAATCTGAGTAGGGTACAGGACGCTCGTCGACGGCCAGACATCTATCGACGGCCGAAATCGGCTCGGTGTGTAAGGGCCTTAAAACTAGACAAGACACAAAGAGGTCATTTCAAAATAAGACTGAAACATAAACAGACCGTGACAAGAGGTGCTCTTTCATTATTTGTCTGTACCCATTAAGTTGTCCTATCCACACATCCAATGATTTGTGAACGCACCAAGAGTACATAACACAATATCGTGGCAATATCAATATCCAGGTATTTGATCTTTAATCTTGTGATATTACATTATTTCTGTGTCTCCAATCAGTAAAGACAGATCTCTGTCTGTGTTACAGTACGTCTCTGGAAGCAAGACGCTATTACAATATGAAGTTCACTGAGTTTATATCCATGGAGATGCTTTGCAGCCTATATTTGAACATGATACAGATGTAAAGACTTTTAACACGTTCAGCGTCTGCCACCTCCTGTGATGGCCCCTCGTCTGTTGCCATGGCGTCTGAGGATGGATGGTGTTTAACGAGCTTTTGTGTAGGAAGGCATTTGCATCATGTCGGAGCCATCTTATCTCATGACTATAGATTTAAATGTAATATCTGAATGTCATGTTTTGGATGCTGAAGTACTGAATGTCTGAATGTGGAGGCAGAAAACATTTTGATAGCAGCGGTCACACTCATCACGACTCTTTACAATTACAAGACGTTCCAGCGTTTTTTAAATAAAGGTCACCTATTATGCAAAATCCACTTTTTCATGTCTTTTATAAACATGTGTCCCCTCTGTGTAAAGAGAATCGGAAAGTAAGATTCTCCCTCTTTTTGTCCTGATCCATTTATATAAAAACCTGTCTGAAAATGAGCTGATCAGATTTTGGCCTCTTTGTGATGTCATAGCGATGTTTTGCCTTGTGTAACCATTAGCCAATCACCAACCAAGGTAACCCCCCCCCACCTTATCACCTGAATCTCCTCCTAGAGCACCATTGTGTTCTTTTTAACCAAATATCTCTCAGAGGGGCGTGGGGAGTGGATTATGGGATGCTGCAATGATCTGTTTGGTGTTTGGAGCCAAACTCTTCAGAGACATGTTTTGTATATATCTGAGACCTATAATATATTGATGGAAAACAGTATAATAGGGGACCTTTAAAGCCCCTCAAACTGCTCTTCTTCTGTGGTTTAGTCGTGTGTTTTTTTCACTCTGCTTTCCAGTTAGGCTGAAAATCATGTGAATGCGTGAATATGTTAACTAGGTTGGAAAGCACATTCTGCTGTAAACTAATGCCCTTATGTTCTCTGTATTTTACACATTTAAATCCCAGGATATGAAAAACCATCACAGTGGGAAACTATTGTATTATATCACAATCAAATCTAATTCATAAAACCACAATAATGACTGTAGGAGGTTTTTTGTTACATTTAAAATAAACTCAGTGGTTCAGCAACCACACAGATTTTCGGTCACATGAAGGATGAATCATATAACATACTTGACACAAGTATTTTTTTTTAAGAAATGTATGAAAAAGAAAAAGAAATAATAATAATAATAAAATAAGGGTAAAAACCTTGCAAGAGTAAAACAAATAAGTAAAAAAATACAAATAAGGATTAAATAAAAACACCGAGTATCTTTTCCTTTATCCCTGCACTTTTGAAAGTGAAGTAGTTAATATAAATATTGATGTCTATATGTCAGTCAATGTGCATCTATATATGAATGCATATAAATGACTACCATACAGATTCACTGTTACACAAAAAACTGGATTATAGAACCTGAGAAACATATTTTAATAAGAATAAAATGAAACCAAAATATAAAGAAATCTAGAAAAATATTAATAAAAATGAGGGTACAAACACTGAGTATCTTTCCCTATATGTCTGAAATTGTGAACGGATGTAGTGAATATAAATATGAATAAATGAACAGTCAACTTGTAAAAAGGCATATAAATATGAATTAATTAAGTATGAGTAAAGACAAATTCACTTTTGGTCATAAAACATTTTTTCACATGTGGCCCAAATCCTCTCCTGTAGAAGCAGGTACAAGAGTTTTAGACTAGACTAAGTTTTTGCAGATGAACTCTGTCAGCGAGGGCGACCCCTCAGAGGTGCCTTCGGTCTAAATGCAGAACTAACTGGGTAACCCACTTGTTAAAAATTACCTTCTGCCTTTTGCGTCGGTGCTCCACATCACAGAAGAAGCAGATATGGAAATGTTTTGATTCATAAAATCAGCACTGAGAGAAAAAGTGATAATAATAATTTTGGAAACTCTGTGATGAGTTTCAACAAGATGTCAAGTTACACTTTGTAGTGGTTGTTATTTTAGTGCATGAAGCTGTGGACACTCGATGATTTAACACAACTTGAAACAAAAAGGACAAAGTCAAATAGCACATTACTCAACATGTGAGCTGGTTAACCGTCTCAACAGTCCTCATATCTTTGTAAGTATATTGTGTCGTTTTAACTGAATGTTGTGTTGTCTGTGAGCGGCTGGGAAGCAGTAGATACAGATATAAGTCCGATATTCTCTCTATTTTAGCTCAGTTTTTGGTTTTCTCCACCTCCTGAGGGAAACATCTCTCTCGTTAGCTGCTAAATGCTCATTTAATTCAATATCTATTCTGTTTCAGTGAGCCGTTTGTTGTTTTCCAGGTAGTATAAAGTGACTTATAATATATTTGATTCTGAAAAGGATGATATGAGAGCAGTGAGAGTGAACCAAACAAGTAAGGTTGTGGACATGAGATATGAAACTAGCTTAAACCCTCCATAAATCTGAATCGCTCTTTCAATTTATACATTGCTATCAAACAAATATTAAGTATAGTTGTTTTAAGGTTAAGTTAAACATGAAATGTGGATTTTTTTATTGACCTAGACCTCTATGGTTTACTTCCCGTCGCTTAATGCAATACAAAATGTGGTGGATTTTCAGTTGATCATGATCTTGATAAGCATGTTTGCTGCCTTCAGCTCTTTTTCACAGAGCGGCAGTCGGCTCACAGGAAGTGTCGGACTACACAGTTTTACTTTGTCTTCTTTAAGACAACAGGGATTACAGGCCTCAGGAAGATTACATTGTGTCGGCTCTCAGCTGCCCTCAATACAGGAAACACCACTCAGACAGAAACAACAACACGTCTGCTCTGAACTACAATACAGCTCTGAATGTACAGTCAGCGTTCGACTACAACTACCAGCCTCCTAAAGTGTGTCATCAGCTCTAAACACAGAGGTACTGAATATGTTCTATTTTCAACAACCAGGACTGTATGAAAATCACAGAAAATGTGATGTGAACGGAGTGCATTTAAGATTTTATGATGCATTATATAGACATGTAGGTTTGCGTATAAAAACAATAACAAATGCACTTTATCAGAACAGTAAAAGGTGTCAAATATGATGTCTCACTTCAGCACTGTAACACAACTTATCAGTGACATCTTTACGTTTTTATAAGCTATAATGCAAAAGTGTACAAAGTAAAATAATACGTATTTGCCATTTTTATTTAAATCAAACCATGCCACTATCCCTTCTGACTATAGGGTTCAAGGGACAATTACAAGTATCTGATTTATAAATATATTGTTAATGAATCATAAGAGGGATAATGTTCAACCAGCTCTGTAGCCTTCTTAAGTTAGCAATTCATATTATGTCAAAGTTTGAGAAGTGTCGACATATGCCAGCATTAGTGCTTTAAAACTGGAAAGCAAGAAGTCTAAACGTTTATTATCTAAGTCGGGATTTTTACAATATATTCAATGAAAGCAGCACTGATTGAGGTTTCCGGCCCGGTAACAGTCAAAGTGGATTTACATTTTCTTTTCACTTGATCTTTAAACAAGGCCATTCAATCAGATATTCAACTAAGTCTTGTAATAACTCTTAAGAAGAGGCAGCTATTCAGTAAATTATGTACAGAATAAAACACCATTAAGTAGAAGTTGTCCTCATAATGAAAAGGGCTATTTATGTGTTGATTGACAGTGAGATAGACCAATTGGTTCTTCTGTAAAATTCACTTTAAAGGTCACCTATTATGCAAAATCCACTTTGTCATGTCTTTTCTACATAACCATGTGTCCCCTCTGTGTAAAGACATTCTGGAAGTTTCAGGAACAAAGATTCTCTCTCTTTTTGTCCTGATCCATTTATATAAAAACCTGTCTGAAAATGAGCTGATCAGATTTTGGCCACTTTATGATGTCATAACGATGTTTTGGTTTTAGCCAATCACCAACCAAGGTAAGGTTATTTTAAACATTAAGAGAGACGCTGGTGGGTACCTAATTCCACAGAATGAGTAAACACAGGGCATTGCTTTTCTACAAACGTGTGGGATGTCAGAATACTAAACTGATTTCAATTGTATATAAGATCAATACTATACTGTGCGTTCCCCCTCACTACATTCCCCCTGAGGAGCTGCTGGAGAAGGTTTCACTGCTGCAGTCGACATTTCACCTCTGAGAGAAACAGAAAGAAACAAAACAACACCTCGTCCTGCTGGACAGGCGCGTGGGAGGACACACAACTGAGCAGCTCACACCACAACTGAGCAGCTCACACACACAACTGAGCAGCTCACACACAACTGAGCAGCTCACACACAACTGAGCAGCTCACACACAACTGAGCAGCTCACACACACAACAAACCAAACAACAACTACTGTGATCTCTGAATGTCTTAAGGAATAACATTGAGCTGCAACGATGAGGCCATCAACAGGAATTGACAATTATTTTGATCATTTTTCTTGCAAACATGGTAGAAAAAGCACCTTTCAGCCTCTTAAATAAAGACATGGTGCTTTACTCTGTTTTATATTCAACAGATTAAGGATTCAATGGTGTTATTATGATACGTACAACAGCTACAGCATCGGTGTTGGCACATTTTGAATAGCAGGCTCCTCTAACAATGTCACATACTTCAAAAGAAAGAAATAAATAAAATACCAACAGGGACATAATTGGGCAAGTACATTGCAGGAATAAGTTAAATATATAGATGTCAAATAGATTAAGATAAAACTCAATGCAACAAAAAATACCGTACAGTGGGAACAAATATTGTATATGGGGATATGTATAAATAGATGTGGACTATATCATATTATACAGAATATCTTTGGGTTTTGGAGTGACAAATCAAGACATTTTACACTATTTTTCTTCATATTTACCAAACAGTGGATCGTTTATTTAAGAATGAACTGCCTGATTAATCGATAATAAAAATGGCTGTTAGTTGCAGACAAATCAAAACCAAAATGATTTAATGTGAGTTTGAAGTGTTCCTGCTAACAGGAGGCTTGTGTCTTGTACAATAAAAAGTATTGAATTCAATGTCATACTTAAGTGAAAGTACAAACGTATTAAAAGTAGAAACAAAACCTTTTTCCTCTGTCCCACTACCACCATGTGATCCTTGACTTGAACCTAGAACGTGACTTGGCGTTTTCATAGATATCTTAAGACCTGACTTGAACTAAACTTGAATAACTTTTGACTTGATTGGCTTAGTTCCAGATAACTTTCTCTGCAAGTCTCTGCAAGTTCATGGAAATGTATGTAAACAAAAGGCTCACTGGAAAGATTAAAGTCAATCTAAGGACTAAGGTTTGGAGATTGGTAGGCAGCCATGACTTGCAGTAAATGGGCTAAAACATTCAAAAACACTGACGAGGGCTTTTGAATATTTGTTTCTTTACAAATAGTGTGCACATATCAAACAAAAGGGTCCCAAAATACAGTCATCTGAGCTTCTATAACCCCCTTTAACCACCTTCAACAGCCATGCATTTTTTTTTAAAAGATGACGATGCATGACCCTTCGCTGACGTCTTATTCACAATCCAGCCATATTTTTGGGACACGAAGTAAGAAGAATCCTGTGGGAGGGGGATTTCCTGCCGCTTAAATCTGGAGCAGTGAGGGGATTATTCTTCCGGAGGGATGAGAGGGTGAAGAGGAGGATAAGCTGCGGAGAGAGAGTTAGAGGAGGGGAGGTGGAGTTGTAGGGATGAAGAGGAGAAGATCACTTCTGTCTGAGACTTCAGAAAAGCTGGATCTTCATTCCAGGGAAAAGTAGTCATATCGAGGAGCCATATTTCCCCAATAATGGGTGAGGTAGCGGGAAAAGTCTCTAAATAAATGTATTCAAGTAAAGTACAAATTTGAAGTACTTCACTATGTATTTTTTGCCACTTTCTACTTCTGCTGTACTTTATTTCAAGGTACAATGTCTAGCTTTTCCTTCACTACACTATCTGTGAGCTTAAGTTACTTTAAATACACATTTTTATACTCATATTGGTGTGTAACACAGGCAGTGGTGATAAGGGTTCCTGCTATTTAGCCTACCAATATTAATATAAATGGAGTGGACAAAGTAGGGAAGTTTCTCTATATTGCACCGTTCAAACAAAAAGGAAAGAACGGGGCAATATTAACGACATAGAAATATATCATACAGGAAATACTGTATATAGTATTTTAAAATATATATCTGCTCCTTATTGAATTTCCTCAGCCAAAATCAATTAAATTGCATAACTTTACAGTTTGGATGTGCCGACTGACTGATCAACTGGCTAATTGATTGATTCGTTCTCCATGTTTGTCACTCAGCAAGTGGTTGTAAGGAAACACATCGCCTCCATAGAAACATCAGAATTGGCGCTAACCGATTCAAGAAGGAGGACGAAGACAAAGCTTGCTCAATGTAATCCACCCCCAGCATCAGCACTTTAATTTAAAATGCTCCAATTCCTCACAATCTTCCTCATTTTCTATATTGCGAAAAAGAGTTTTGGCACATCAGATGTACAGACGCCGCTGGCACCACCACGCTGATGCCAAACTCTGGTTTTACAAAGGAGGTGAAGAGACGCGTGGAAGGAGGGGAAGCGTAAATTAGACATAGGATGAAGGGGGCGTTGGGTCTTTCGATAAGATGCCCAGAGGTGCACAGATCAAGAAAGAGACAGAAATGGGGAAGGCGAAGGGGGAAGGGAAGTCTTCGGGATGAACTGGGAAAAAAATTATACGCGATGAAGACGCTTGCCCACTCACTTCTTGCCCTCGGGGAGCGTCAGCGACACGCATGCTCCTCTGAAGCTGACAAGACTTTAATTAGAA
This sequence comes from Dissostichus eleginoides, assembly GCA_031216635.1. Classification (NCBI taxonomy): domain Eukaryota; kingdom Metazoa; phylum Chordata; class Actinopteri; order Perciformes; family Nototheniidae; genus Dissostichus; species Dissostichus eleginoides. The sequence goes on along the minus strand of CM062266.1, from coordinate 31,729,817 downwards.
CAACATAAAGACTTCGAGAGCAGAGCTGAGGAGGAAGAGGAGGAGGAGGAGGAGGAGGAGGAGGAGGAGGAGGAGGAGGAGGGAGGAAGAAGAAGCAGAACAAAGAAAGTCTTCGCCAACCATCAAGTCTGTCTTGGCGCAAAATGTATGCAGAGATTTCTCCGGGAGAGACAAAGGAAACACAACCGTTCTCGAGGAATCCTTTTTCTTGACAAGATAGTGACTCCAAAAAAAATTATATTGTGGTATGGCCGAATTTTGGATTGCAGAATTGACGTGGTCTTATAGATAATCGATCAAAAGCCATGGCAGATTTGGATGGAAAGGTTTCTTTTGGTATATCCCTCAACCATATTTTACGGCAGACTGTCGGACAGATCAACTGATGATATTGAACAATCAACGTCATCTCTTACAGGGTTAAAGAAAACATAATGTGTTTGGGTAACCAACAGCACAACTATAACGAAATATCAGTTACAAAAGACTTTCTCAACCAATTAAAATCTTTTGTATTCTGTCTCGTCACCAATGACAGTAGCGTTTTTCCTCCACGATCCACCAGGTGCCACATTCAACACTCTGATGTCGCCCAAATGTTAATCGGATGAGTTAACAGCAACAGGAAGATGACAGGTTGAACAGAAACTTACAAGAACTACAATTATCTCCAATCAGTCCTATCCATCACGGATGATTATCAACAACAAAAGCTTGGACTCCTGTTGTACAAAAATAAGACTCGACTAGGACCGGTTTGTCTTGGTCATGTCTAGGATACTTTGACTTGAACTCAACGAACTCAAATAACTTCTGGTTTGCCTTGTAATTCCTCAGAGACATCAGAAACTTGAATTAGACTTGTCTCAAATAACTTGACTTCTTCTTGTCCTCTCAGATTTCAGACTCGAAGGAAAATGTACTCGACTAGAGACTTCCATTCGAAATGCTCTGACAAGCTTGAGTCTTGTTTTGGTCTTTTCTCAAATAAGTTTGAGACTGGACTGGTACTTTCCCTCTCAGATTTTGGACTTCACTTGAAGATGCATGGTCCTTGGAAGATGCGGCGGTGTTTTGTTTTTTTCGTCACAGGAACGCGCTTTGCTGGTGGCGAAAAGAATCCCGCCAGACTCCTTTGCCCCTCCAACAGAGGGATGTCCCTTTTTTTTTTTTTGTCCCTTTTCGTCATTTCAAGCGATAAAAACTCTCGATCTTCTCTCAAATTATTGATTTTTTTGGAAGCCCTCGGCTCGAGTTCAGGGCGTTCCGAGCTGAATAAGAGCGTCAAATGACGGCAAGACGCCCCCCTGGGGGAAACGCTGCTCATATGACTTGGAATGTGACTTCAACTTGTCTCGAATAACTTGAGACTTGAATTAGACTTCACTTGTAAAACCTTTGACTTATCCCAAATATCTTCTGAATTAGCCTTAGACCTTTCTCCAATAAATGTACATTTGGCATAACTTGTCCAGAATAACTTGAGACTTGAACTTGTCACAAATAATTTATCCGTCCCAAAAGACATCAAAATGTGCCGATAAGCTGTACCTTAAAGCTCTTTATAGCCCTAACAGAAAAAGCTAATACCAAGTTTGAATCTCCACCCTCCCAAGGGACTAGAGGAAATTGTCTGTCATGGTCTTTGTGGAGGTCCAGCACTGAGCCACAGTAAGAGACAGTGATTTATTAACATCGCACTCTTGGCTCGCTGCAGAAGAAAACACGAAAATGTTCCCCTTGTATATTCCCAGGAGAAAACCCTGAAGCTGTGCTCAAAGGAGAATAAGGAGAGGGATGAAGACTGTAACTGTCCAATGCTACCCAGGGGGCCATTTGTGTTGTTTGTCATCTTGCTGTACATGCTGGTATTGATTTGCTTTGTATGCGTGATTATGTACGAGAAGGGATGACCACCAGTTTGGTTAATACATCCATTTTTGAGCCACTGGTTCATAACGGTGTCCTAGTATCGTTCAAGGCTATTCATCAATTGTTTATCGAAATTGCAACATGGACTAGTGCAATTGTATGAAGCACAATGTTTGTTCATGGCTAAATATGTGTTCAAATACCATTTTGAATGTAGTGTAATGGAGCTGTAGAGATATCCCAGCCTACAAATCGCATTCTACGGTATAGAGATCCTCACGTTGATCATTTTAATATATATATAAATTAGATTATTGACGCAAAGAGATCAATCCCCAGTTCATCGTTAATCAATCAGTCAATCCTAAAACAATGTCAAAATAATTGCGATTAGTTATTTTTACAAATATTGTAACAAGTTTTCTTAATAATATCCATGAAGCGACAGTGGATTTAAAACAGACAGACACAACTGCACCGTGAAAGTACTGAACAATGCAGCTTTTCAGATGTGTGATGAAACCTTTCATGACTGAAAATGTGTGTTGATAACATTTCTGATTAATCTTTTAGTTTATAACATATCCATTGAAGTTTCACAACCCATGAAGAATCGGTCCCAAAAAAACAGCACAAGAGATAAATATTAAATACAGACAAAAGCAGCTTTGAACTCTGAGACTCCTGAAAATGGTTTTTAATTTTTGTCCTGGACTTTGAGGCGAAGAACCTGCGACTGTTATTATCTAATATTTACCATCTGTATCTCTTCCGATAAGCAATCTCATTAAGGAGATCTAATTTCATCACTTCAGAGTGGATGCACATTATCCACTGAGTGTGAGGCAGGCTGGGATTCCTGCTCGCTGGATTTAATTCACACACTTTTATCACTTTTATCAGACAAGAGGAATTCACTGTATGTGTGTTTGTGTTTCACATTCACGCCAGATACCACCTACGCTTGACAGTTATACACTCCACTTCACTGTGTGTGTGTGTGTGTGTGTGTGTGTGTTTGTGTGTGTGTGTCAGCAAGCCTTCAAATCCCCAGTCGCTGCTGAAAGTATGTGAGATGATATCAGTGTGTGTGGGTACTTTGTGTACTGTCCTGTTTGTGTGTGTGTGTGTGTGTGCAGAGTTAGCAAGAGAGCCGAGGAATTCTCTCTTCACACTGATGCAGTAGAGTGTGTGCGCGTGTGTGTGTGTGTGTGTGTGTGAATAACTTCCTGGTAATTGTCAGCCTCTAACTGAGAGCTGTCAACAGAGGGAGGTCAAAGGTTATCAAAGCCAGAGATGATGATTAACACTTTGTTATGAGTCGACCAGGTTCCTGGCTTTCCTCACAGAGTAAAAACCTTTACATGAAGCCGAGTTACAGACATTAATGTGTTTGGGGAAATTACCTCAGATACCCGTGTGAGCCAATCAATCTCAAAACCTCCAGATCAAAGCTGATGTGAAGCAAAACACAGTAATCAGTCGTGCAAGGGGTATAAATATCCTCGGTTTATTTTTTTAACAGCGGGACGGTTCATTTTTTGTAAAATATGGAACATTTTTTTATATTTGGACTGTAACAATGTTCAAAAGACAGTGAAAAAACCACCCTTCTCCTCTCTCTGCCCTGCATCAGGTCTGTGGATCTGCAGTGGGTTTGATTTGTTCAGACGAGGTCAAACTGGAATCAGGTCATCAGTCTGATGGATTCAGAGCATCACAGCATCCACGATAGTCCGACCAACTCACACTAAATACCAACTCAGATCCACAGCATCAGCCCAACCCGCTGGAAACACGAGGGATTAACGGCTACAGAGACGAGATGATCCTCCTCTGAAGCTCCTCAAAGTGTAATAGTTGATACTACCGTTTGATTATCCTAATGTTTGGCTTCTCCTGTTTTGTTTCATTCCTCATAAATCACTTTAGAACCTAAATGAAGGTTTCTTTACTTACATATAAGCAACCAATAAGCTCATCTGTCAAACATTCTTGTGTTTTATTCAAATTAAATAGTAGGAAAGACAGAGAAGTATTTGACTTGCCAGATATTTTGCTACTTAGTTTTTAAGTTTAAAAAAGCAGAACGTTATATGTTAAAGCCACATATTCATCCCTCTTCGACACACCACGAAACGCTTGGTGCCAGCAGCCATCAGGGTCCATAACTGAGGCTTGACCCCCACTCAAAAACGTAAACACTTTTAACAACCTGCACCTTGTGCACATATGATTGCACTTAATGTACTTACTTGCACTTTCACATATGGATTTAATGTAATGTGTTATTCCAATAATCCTCGTGTGAACTCTTACTGTCCTATCTTGTGTTTCACTCTGATTGTGATTGCTGCTATGACAGTGGAATTTGAGCTACGGGGATTAATGATTTGATATTATCTTACATATCAAAGAGATTTCTCATCAAACCGGTTACTCCGTACACGCCGGATAATATAAAACACATTCAAAAACATCCAAATGAAACTGTGTGTTAGGACATCTGACTCACACTGTTTTAATCTCAGAAATCCAGCACTATCTTAGCTAACTACTGATGTTTTGTGAGCACAGCTCTGACTGTATCTCTCATGTGAGGCTGAAAGCTCATGTCAAGGGGATATGTTGGCAGAAAGCCTGGTGAAACAAAGCCTGGTTGCAGCGCTGAGGCGTGGCATTTTCCTCTGGAGCGGTTACCGTCTGCAAAACAAGCAGGTGTGCATGCCATTCCTTATACGGCACATTTGCACAGACAGAAAGAAAAGTATTAAAGGAGGTTTGAAAAGGAGGAGAGAGGTCGTCCGGCTGGGTTGTTTTGTTTGAAGAGAAGGAGGAAGTATTGTTCTCACAGCTTGTCAGGTTCAGTGGTTACGTAAGACACTTTTCTTTCCTTCATGTAACTTCATACACTGTGGGAACCTCCAGCTGCATTATTTAGATTTGAAGTGTGGGAGTGGTGCTGCTCGGAGTCAGAAGAGACACTATTCGACTGTGAGATTTCTTCATAGTAAGAGGAGAAGAAATTCAATTTCATTTTGAACATCATTTTCAATCAGGATTTGAGTCTATTTAGATTATTATAGATTTCTATATTTATCTTATTTATCAAATCGTAACACTCCATCTTATTTCTTTTTTCTTGTTCAAACTGAAATTATTTTAATTAAAGTCAAATCACAAGGAATTGAATCACTTATTCATACTCTCTTCCAAATCTTATTCCATTTACTTTCAAAATAATTCATAATTTCGTTTCATACCAATACATGTGTAAACCTTGTGTCGTGGCTTCCTTCCTTGTCTTTCTATCAAGCCACGGTTAAAAACTGTTCCTCGACGGCGTCTCTCAAACAGGTTGCCCATCACTTTGGCGTTTCTCCACACAGCAGATTCCTCCAGTTGATAAACAGCACCAAAGATAGTTGTTCAAATGTGATAACTCTTTTTTCAGAATATTTTATTGGTAACAATTCAGGCTTTGCAGATATCCCTTGTTTTTCAGTGTGCACTCTTAATCTAGCAACTGGATGTGCCCAACATGCTCCTTTTCTATGAAACTAAAGGGAGGACATTTTAGATTGTGTAGTGTTGTTGTCTCCTTTATGACTTTAATGCAGTAAATCAACTGTAACTTGCAGTAAAACATCATGCAGTACAGCACATATCTTCTTCCATGTCTCATATTTCTCTTCTTGGAAAGGGCAGATGTAGAGCCTTCAAAAATAGAACACTATGTAATTTATGAGCACTTAACATATACAATGAAAAACCAATAGGGGTACAGAAAACTAACTATGCAATTGTACTGAGGCACAAATCCAGTGTCAGGAAGCTGCAATAACAATAATTTCCTTTCTCCTGTTTGCAGAATCATCCCACTGTCCAGAGCATACTGAATATAAAACGCAGCTGAACCTGAAGCTGAATGTCTTCTGCACTAAATTTAAATCAGGAACAACACAGATTGTGCATGAGTCAGTGCGTCTCCTGCATGAAGCATGTGCAGCGCTGTGGAGGGAGGAATGTGAACAACGTGTCAAACTGTCAACACACAAGCATGATGCGCCACACACACACACACACACACACACACACACACACACACACACACACACACACACACACACACACACACACACACACACACACACACACACCACACACAACACACACACACACACACACACACACACACACACACACAACACACACACACACACACACACACACACACACACACACACACACACACACACACACACACACACACACACACACACACACACACACACACACACACACACCTGTCTCTCTGTGTGGGGAAACATCATTTAATTAGTGAAGGAACAGTGCAGCAGAAACAAAGCAGCGGAAAGATAAGAGCGGAGGAATTACTCATCGCTCCAGCAGTGACGGTGCAGAAGCCGTAGGGTCTCACACACACTTGCATCGCATCCTTCACCATCTGAACACCTTCGCTCTGTGTGTACACATATTAAGCGCTGGGACAGCAGGGAGAAGTCCACCACTGCTGGGACGTAACTAAGTACATTTACTCAAGCACTGCACTTTTTCAGCCACATGTACTTTACAAAAAAAACGTTTCCACTACATTTTGGTTCCAAATACTGTACTTTTTGCTCCACCTCATTTACATGACGAAATCAGTTAGTTATTTTTGCATAATCAGATTATGATTAAGCAAAAGCTCACGACAGGCCGTGGTATATGGTCATTATATCACAGCTAAGGGGCGTGGTTCGGCCCGACGCGAAGCGGTTACCAAGTGTGGCAGTATGAAAGAAAAATACACACTCTAATTTAAATAGTTTTTATTAGTGAATAATGATGTTCAAAATAAAATAGTCCCTCCGTTGCCTTCTGCACAAAACATAGTGCGAGGTGGTTGCTATGCAACAACACTAACAGCTAGCGAACATATTAGACAGAGAGCATTGATCGATTATTTGGCTATTTATTTACATTAATTTGTATGTTGCCGTTTATTGTGCACCCACTGAAAAACTGTCCAGCATCAGTAGAATGGCTCACGAGGTTACTTGTATAGGTTGAGGTTGTTCTAGGCTGTTGCTTGGCGTGGCGAGAATATTGCTCCACTTTCTCCGGTCCCCGAGATTCGGCTTCCAGTAGCTCTGGAGAGAGCTTTCGCACCTGTGGCCACTAACGGTCATAATTTCTCTGCTTTGTTTCAAGACCCGCATCAGAAAGCTTTTGAATGGGAGTACTTTTCCAGTTGGTCTACGTGCTCTTCACGTAGCTCTGCATGTCTTCATGTAGGTGCTTCTTTTTCTGGAGATAGGCACTGCTCAATCCACTCCTCCATAGTAAGGCCACCCCGGAGGTCGAAGTTAACCTTAAATGTTTCCATCTTGAGCTTTGTTAGTTTCGTAACGGACGTAATGTAACAGTTGTAACGGTTGTAGCCGTTTCTCAGACGCGGAGGGATACTGACTTGTGAAAAGTAACTACAATTCTACCCGTGATATACGCTCATTATATCACGGCTAAGAACCAATCAGATTGCTTGATTTGACTTGTCCGTTTTATAAATAAAGATATAAATCATCTAATACCAGACAGAACAAAAGTAGTTGAAAATGGCCAATGAAATCCAGTAAAATATTATTCTGAAACCGATCATTCTGCACTTCTTCATTTGGTATTAAAAGATGTTTTTGATGCTGAGTTTCTTGCTTCTTTTACCCCTCAAATTCTCCAACAGTAGCCCTTTTAAAGAGGCCCTATACTGTATAATGCTTTTGATTTTTTTGTTCCTTTCCTGTAGTGTTATATAGGTTTGTGTACATGTAAATGGTCTGCAAAGGCTAGTTTTTCTCACCATCACTGCCTCTCTCCTCATGTGTGTGTGTGTGTGTGTGTGTGGCCTAGCATTACTATCCTTGTGGGGACCTAAATCTGTTTACAAAGTCACGTGTGGGGACTGGCTTCCCTTATGGGGACAAAATGGAGGTCCCCATGAAGGCAATCATTAACTTTAGGGTGAAGACTTGGTTAGGGTTAGGGTTAGGCATGTGTTGGTTATGGTTAAGGTTAGGATAAGTCTCCAGGAAATGCATGTAAGTCAATGTAATGTCCCCTGAAGTAATGTATACATGGTATGTGTGTATGTGTGTGTGTGTGTGTGTGTGTGTGTGTGTGTGTGTGTGTGTGTGTGTGTGTGTGTGTGTGTGTGTGTGTGTGTGTGTGTGTGTGTGTGCCGGCCCTCGTGTATTTATAGCCAGTCCGGAGAGGAAGGAAGCGGAGCGGATGACATCCTGTGTGTAACCCGCTCACAAAGCTCATGCATGACTTCACCTCAAAGCCCCCAGGAAGAAAACTGCTATTTTGGGTGTAATTGACCGATGGTAACGTCCATAAAGATGGTTATTTGGAGAGGAGGTCGTCTGTCCTGATACAAGACAACATCTTTACTTGCTAATTCAATGTCCTTGTGAAAAAGTGAGTTGTTTAGAGAAGGAAATCTAGAAGAAGAAATGTATATTACAATGTAAATCTGAATCCAATCACCATTTATATCACAATATGGCAGATGTATGGCAAATCATCACCTATAAAATGATTATAATTATGCCTTTTGTTCCATGTTACGTTATTATATCACATAAATTCTACTGATGTTAAAATTAAACCTTATACTGTTAATTTTTTTTAATGGGAAATAGCTTAGAATAATCAATTTACTGTGAAAAACGTAGTATCCTTTGCTCACTCTGCTGTAGTATAATTATTTGTATTATACAGTATTCTTATTTTTTATTTTATATACCTAATTCATTACTTTCTTTTTTACTTTTGCACAACCTGAATTTCCCATTTCGGGATCAATAAATATGTTATTTGTATTACACTATATTCTTGTTAGCATATATAGGCCAGTAATATGTTACTTTGAGTTATTTCAGAATTGAATTAGTTATTTTCCCACTATAAAATGTGGTACATGTGTGAATAATTATTATTTAAAAACCCAATTAAATGGATGCATCTGGCTCATTTGCACCCTTTAAGTTTATTTATTTATTTGTATCATATATACTATTTTGTATGTTCTTTCCCACTATGACTCTGTATGTCATTAAGTATGCTATTCCTGTCATGCTATGTTTTTTCTTTATTATTTCGTGTTGGCTGTTCTGTTTGTCTTCTATGTAGGGAAAAAAAAAGGGAAGCATGATTTCCAACCCAAAACAGTCTGTATTGCTTACACTACATGCTTCTTCTCAATACAAAGATTTAAAACAACACAATTAAATGGATGCATACTAAAAATCAATGTTTCTGTTTTGCATTTAGGTCGAAAAAAGTAAATTTGCAAGCTTTTCGAAACCTTTTAATAGCAAAAAAGGTTAGATGAATTGTCAACTGTTGTGATTTCAATGCACTTATCGTACAGGAACAACTTGAACATGAGAAAGTGATACATCTGGAAACACCTCACAGTCTGATTTCATCTCTAAACTGTAAACTCTAGCAGTCCAGTCCTGAGAGTCGTTATGATTGAATCAGACTGAACCTCCTCCCTCTCTCCAGGAAACCTCGTTGACACAAGACCCTTCCTTTGTTTTCGGATAATGAACTCTGGGTAATCCGTCCTGAGTGCCAGCTTCCTCCGTTTCCTCTTCCTTTTCCCTGCAGAGGGTTGACTCCGAGGAGGAAGTGACACTCTCCGTCTCTCCGTCTCTAATGACACGCAGTCGCTCTGCAGCAGAACATTCAAACAACACGGCAGCAGAACAAATGGATTTACAGATGAAATTCGTTTCCGTCACGCTCTGATCGGCTCCCGGCTCAATGGGAAGGAAAATTAAAAATCAACCGGGGCTGTTGAGTGGAGCTTTCACACAGTCTCTGCTCTGTGGAGCCAAACCCTTCAATTTCCTTTAACACAAAAGCCCTCAAACAGCCAGGAGACACAGAGGAGCTGCTGAGAGAGGCATGGAGGTTTTAGTGGAGGTTTTAGTGGAGGTAAACGGAGCACAAATGCCCCACAGAGCCACTTTATCATAATTAACTCAGCATGCTTCCCTATATGGATGCCCTTACTTATGTAATATAACAAAGAGAGCGCTCCTCTTGTTAGACTGAGCTTAAATACACAGTGAAGCAACATTTGGTCATCAGTGCACGGAAGATAAAGGCTCCTACTCACTTAACATAATAACAATAACAACCATCCTGTGGGTTCATTGCATTGCATGTGTCAGCCTGTACCATATCAGTTTTTAGGAATCTCAGATATTGCAGAAAATGTTGCAGTGGCATCAAAAATAGAATGATAATGAAGTTAAAGCAGTATATGTTATGTTTTTACATGGATATGACTGAGTCTTACAGTATATGTGGTTCACAGCTGCTAGATAAAACAGGATAAGATAAGAATGCAGGTGTCATGACAGTAAATAAGACTAAGATACAGACTGAGATTGGCTCCATTTTCCTCTACATCAGGTACTATCTGGTCAATGAAAAGGCTAATTGATAAAGTACCTTGTGCTGTGTGCACAAATGTACAATATTATCAATATCACATCATGTTTTGTTGCCAGATAATTCAGATGTGTTATAAGCAAGATATCCTGACTGTGACAAATGATCCAATGCAGTTTGTTAGGTCTGCTTTATTACCATAGCTACAGGACATCCTTTAAAAATAAATATAGTGGGTACATTAGGTTATATTACTCATCATGAGGATGGTAAACCGACAGGGGGTGAGTCAGACTGCCTGGCATGCAGAGGAAACACTGGAGCCTTTCACTAGACCCCCTCAGGTTAGCTCCTATTATTAAGTTGATACACAAAAACGCCAACGTGTAGTGACTCAACTACATCACGAACAACATGGAAATGCAACACATATGCGTCCGTTATCGGACAATATTAAGCAACACACGCAGTCTGATATTTGGGGGCACAATCTCCTGTCAGGGTCCCGGCTCTGCGTGGTAGTGATTGTTATGTGTTAGTAAAGAGATAATTATGAAAGAAAAATAATGGGATTCCGGGAAAACACCAGAATAATGTCAGGCACTAGCTGCATGTCCGATAATGGATCTCACACTAAGCGCTGTACAGGTGACTGACCAACATACATCAAACTACGTAGCTTGGCTCATTTCTATTAAATATACAATCATGCAATAAGATAGTCATGCAACTATTCACAATCGATACTCTTACAACAAAAAAGTCTTTAAATCTCAACCACAGCTAACCGTTTTATCAGGTAGCGCAGACATCATTGGAAACATCCATTTAAATATTACGCAACTCTATCTCGTCTTGCTGGACATTGACACACACCTCAGGTACATTACTAAATACCCCTTTTAGATGCATATGGGCTTGCACTTTTATTTGCTATTAAATTGATCAACAAAGCAGCTGGTATAACAGAAAACTTTACATTTCAGAGAGTATGTGCGTCATTCCGTTTGCAGAGCAACGTACACTACAGTGTACATAACAGAGCGTCAAGCATCACTAAAAGTGCAAATATTATAAATACAATGGATTGGTATCTGGATTGCAATAATGCCGAATTAAATAATAGATATTTCATACTCAAACTAAGTTATAAATGTTACTTTACCGTGAATATGTATTCCCCAATAAGCAATGACACCGTTAAAACACCGATTGTTTTCAATGTGGTTCAACGCAACATAATTCAAAGCGACATAGCAAACCAAACAGTGTCCGACAATGGAACTTTCATTGACTGAGGCTGCTTCCCATCACCACAGAACAGAGCGTCAAGCTTCCCTAAAAGTGAAAATACTGTAAGGAAATGTGTGGGAATCTGAATACAAATAATGCCGAATTAAAGAATAGATCTTACTCACTCTACCTAAGTTATACATTTTACTTTTACGTTAATATGTATTCCCAAATAAGCAATTAAACCGTTAAAAGACTAATTTCTCCAACATGGTTCAACGCAACGTTCTCAGAATTCAACACCACAGAACAGAGCGTCAAGCATCACTAAAAGTGCAAATATTATAAATAGAATGTGTTGGTATCTCGATAAAAACAAGGCCGAATTGAAGAATAGATATTCCTCATTCAACCCAAGTTACAGTACACATATTGATTTACCATGAATATGTAGTCGTAAATAAGCAATACAACAGTTAATACACACATTTTTGGTCACGTTCTCAGGATTCAACACCACAGAACAGAGCGTCAGGCATCCCTAAAAGTGCAAATAGTATAAATAAAATGTGTTGGTATGTGGATAAAAACAATGCCGAATTAAAGATTAGATCTTCCTTACTCAACCCAAGTTCTAAATGTTACTTTATCCTTGAATATTTAGTCACAAATAAGCAATGAAACCCTTAAAACGCCAATATTTTCGACGTGGTTCAACGCAACGTTCTCAGAATTCAACACCACAGAACAGAGCTTCAAGCATCCATAAAAGTGCAAATGTTATAACCAAAATGTGTTGGTATCTGGATAAAAACAAAGCCAAATTAAAGATTAGATCTTTCTCACTCAACCCAAGTTCTAAATGTTACTTTACCTTGAATATTTAGTCGTAAATAAGCAATGAAACCCTTAAAACGGCAATTTGTTCAACGTGGTTCGGCGCAATGTAGCAAACCAAACGGTGTCCGACAATGGAAACCTCCAGGACTGCTTACCTGCAGCTCGGCCCTCTCCACGTCCCAGTGCGCCCTGTCCACCTCGTAGCGGGCCCACTCATGCTGGAGGAAGTGTAAGATCCCCGGGATGTTGTACTGAGATCTGGCCGCTTCTCCGCCCCCCGTGTCCACAGTCTGCGGAGCTTTAATATTCCCAGGAAAGCCCGAGTTGTTGTTGTTGTTATTGAAGAAGGGGCCCGCCTGCTCGTCCATGGCCGGACCGGGGCGATGCTGCGTCTGCTTCGGGTCCGGTACTCTCACCTGAGTCGGTAAAATATCCTCCGGAGGGAAATACGGTCCATTAAAAACGGTCCTGTTTCTGCAACACAACTCCTGTCTGAAGCAGCTGTCAGATGATGCGACGAATGCGAGGTACCGGAAATAATACAGACGCACACTTCTGGTCAGAGATTTCAAAATAAAACAAACGTTGTTGCACAGTACAATAACTCAAAAATGAATACAGTACATAACAATCATGGGCATCACTTTTTTGGGGGGGAAAAAGTGGAGGGGACACTTTCCTCAGATAAAAAAAAAACACTACTGCAACAATACACGGGAGAAACACTTTATTTACTATTCTCTATTAAGTTATTACTCATATTAAAAAGGTGTTGCAGGTCCAAATTGCACCATTTGGGTTACCAAAAGTTCACCCAAAAAGTGTGAACAGTCATGGAGATTGTACATGTTCTCTTGTGCAAATAAACCTTTCTCAAAGTGTACAATTCTTTGTGCACGCTATTTTTGAGAAAATGTTAAGTGGTGCCGGTGGGGACAACATTGGCAATGTCCAACAGTGGTGGGGAAATGTCCCAAATGACCAAATGATGCATATGAGAACAATAATAATAATAATAATAATAATAATATAATAATAATAATAATAATAACAATACCAAACACCAAAGTAAAAACAATTATTAAATAGGAAATATGTAGTATTTTTTGTGTATTTAGTGAATTATGATATTTTTAAGTAGAGTCAAGAGATACAAAAACATGACACAACAGTAGGATGAAATAACAATAGCAGATCAATTATTTAATTAAATTACCAAATGTCACACATACACTCAACTTGACATTGAAATAGTTAGATAACACATCTTACAAAAAATAATAATTGAAAAAAGGGTTTTATTTAGTCCATCCTTTTTTTGTTTTACTATGAATCTATTATTGATAATTACATGTTGTTATCATGTTTTTTTTTTAATCATTCCAGATTTAATATATATGTATTTTTTTGGATGATCCATTTCAAATAGTAACGAGAACTCGTTTTACTCACTAGAATTGAAGAATACTTTTATTTTGAAGGCACAGCCGTTTTAATACCGGTATCTCTTTGGCTAATGTAACATCTCTTGACACACCTGTGCGGTGACATCAACCCAGCTTAGTCCCTCCCACTACTGTAAATACTGTCACACCATTGGCTGATCAGATGAATGACAAGAAAACTATTGAATTAAAGAAGAGCGTGGGCATCACCACAAGTATGTGTGAAGCAGATCTTAGGTTCATGTTTCTCATTACAAATTGAGTTTTTAGCATTTATTTAATAACTCATTTATCGTCTAAGAGTTTAAATAAAATGAAATAAAACTAAATCAAATGTTTGTTTACTCCTTTTAAGTCATGGAGTCCTAATTAAATATGAACAAACACAATTTCTGGCCACGTTAAACCTTGAACTTGTCTTTATTATTATTCATTTTGAAAATTGAACATATTATTTTAAATGGGCTGAAATGGCATCACAGTGACAAGTACTAGGCTACATTTATTTGACGTTACATGTTCTTACTTTTGTAAGTGATAAAAGAGAACAATATCATTTTCTATAATAACATAACCCTTTTCAATTAGTCATTCTGCATTAAGAGTACTTTCACTTTTAATAGTTTAACTAAAGGTCTACATTTTGCTATTAATATTCAGAGGTGGGTAAAGTACATTTACTCAAGTACTGTACTTAAGTACACTTTTGAGGTACTTGTACTTTACTTGAGTATTTTAAATGTGTGCTACTTTGTACTTTTACTCCACTACATGTATGTAATACCTTTAGTTACTTTACAGATCTGGATTAATGATGTGAAATCTAATCAAGTGTTAAATCAGACTTTAGTTCCACCTGGAGTAAATTCACAAGCTACCCTGCAGTATAGAAAGTCATTCAAACTAGCTGCACCTTTACCAGCTTTGAGAACACTTTAATGATCAATCATTATAAAACATATCATATATATTATTCTGAAATGGACCAATCTGCACAATCACTACTACTTTTGGTACTTTAAGTATATTCTGATGCTGATACTTTTATTTTCTTACTTGAGTGACATTTTGAATGCAGGACTTTTACTGTAATAGAGTATTCCTACACTCTGGTACTTCTACTTTTACTCAAGTACAAGATCTGAGTACTTCTTCCACCTTTGCTGCTGTTCTGGGTTGTAATATAACCTATTTTTGAGCAGTGGTGGAAGAAGTAGGTTATGATTTCTCAGCTTGTGTTTATGAAACAATCAATAGAGCACTGATTCCTTTATATATAAGTATATTTTATGCCAATACTTTTGTACTTTTACTTGAGTTACATTTTGAATGCAGGACTTTTACTGTAACAGAGTATTCCTACACCCTGGTACTTCTACTTTTACTTAAGTACATAATCTGAGTACTTCTCCCACCTCTGCTGCGTAATCAATGAGAAACATTTACTCAAATACAATTTTGAGGTGCTATTATTGTAGATTCAGATCAATAATACAACATATAATCAACAATATGATCTACTATAACTATGTAAAAGATAATACAGCTCAGTACTTCTTCCACCTCTGTTAATATTTGTGTACTTTTATCCTACTCAAGTAGCCTAACATATTCAATTCGGGTTTTCTACCTCTAATAAAGTATTTTTGGTCTTAGTATTTGTACTTCAGTTCAGGGTCTGACAGTGAGCTGCGGATCTAACCTGATCTCAGATGATTCACGATGCTCTGCGGCCATGTGCCAATCAGCTGATGCGCCACAGCCGCCTGTCGTCGCTATTTAACTCCTGCTCTCTGCAAGCCTCATGTTAACCCTATTCCTCTCCTCTCCTGCACCACACACACACTCACTCACACTCACTCACACTCACTCACACAGGGTGACACACACAGCATGCCTCCGTTTGACAAGACCCAGGTGCAGAGCAAGCCCTTCAAACTGAGGAAGAGCTTCGGTAAATGTCTCAAAACATGACAAAAAAAAGTAAGACTTCTTTTAAAAAAAACTCTTTTAAAAACTCTGGTTTGTGTTTTCTTGCAGCTACAAGGAAACAAGAAGTGGCAGCTATCAGGTCGAAATTCCCCAACAAAATCCCGGTAAGTTTGCAGCAGAAATGCCTCCATTTTAAGCATTAAATGTGTTTTCTATACGTCTGTGTACTCACCGGTTTGCCTGGTGTTTGCAGGTGATTATTGAGTGCTATGAGAGGGAGAAGTATCTGCCTCCTCTGGATAAAACCAAGTTCCTGGTGCCGCATGAACTCACCATGACTCAGTTTGTCACCATCATCAGGTACAATCTCACTGTTTTTAAAAGTCTATACGTTTTGAACATGTACCTACATTAGAAAGGGCTTCATTGATCTGTTTACAAAGATTTTAAACATTGGGAATCTGACTATTTGCTGGATTTTGCAGCCATTAAACCAGGAGGTGATGTTGGTTTTTAATATGTATTATTCCAGTTTAAATAGATTGATGGATATGGGATTTATCTTATCGATTAATGTGCTGATGATTTCCTGGTTTATTTGTCTATGAAAGGTAGTAACTGTTAAAGCTCCTTTTTGTAAACCAAAACTTAAAGGGTTTTGAGTTTATAAAATTGGGGACTGGAAATCTAAATTACTTTCTTATTGAAAAATGGCATTTGCAATAAAACTCATTATCTGCTCAATTGTTTAAGCTCTAAAGCTATGGAGTATTGTTTGTGGAAAATGTATTTAAGCTACTTAAGAGGAAAGTCTTAAATGCACGTTTGCACATTTTACTTTTTAAGTTGTCTTTACTTTAATTCAAGACTGCTCTTTTACACTGACAAGTGGTACTGTGTGAAGCTGGAGCAGATATTTAAAATATATATTTGTTTAGTAAGGAGATGTGGGAAGGGTGTATTTTCTGTAAATGTTAATCTATAGAAAAACAAACGTCACTGAGTCTGGAGTTCCTGAGATGCTGTTTGTTAGTCATGATTACACAGCAGAAACTGAGTGTCCTGTTTACTACACACTGTTGTTCCTCTTCTAGTACGGAGTCCTAATGCACACAAAGAGTCCTCAACTATTCTTTCAAATGTAATCAACATATTAAACAATACTCATTTTAAAAGGGTGATCTATAATATTAATGGATTATAGTGCAGACGTCTGCTTTATGTAAAGTGTCACGCTGATGTTTGTTACAAAACATCTGACTGTTAGACACGGTCACTCCCGATTTTCTCCTATTTTATCAGATTTAAAATAAATGGTCGGTCACACGCTCGTCTCTGCTGCTTTTAGCGTAATTACACTTGGATTCATGCAGCCTGTTAGTAAATGTTGGTTTTTAATCAATGAAATAACATATTTGAATGTAAGGACACATCTCTTGAATACATTTAAAAAAAAAAATCCTGTTTCTCTTTTCTAAAGATAGTTTGATTTATAGAAGCTGTCAGATGTTTGGCTTTTGTTCTGCCAGTAG
This sequence comes from Dissostichus eleginoides, assembly GCA_031216635.1. NCBI lineage: Eukaryota > Metazoa > Chordata > Actinopteri > Perciformes > Nototheniidae > Dissostichus > Dissostichus eleginoides. The sequence continues at coordinate 31,712,491 of CM062266.1, read as the reverse complement.
TTTGATGTTAGTGTAAGTAAATGGGTTTTATTTTGTCGCGCTAGGCAACTACATATCTTCATGGGTCGATGGCTTATTTTTTTGAATTTATTTTTTCTCCATGTAGTTATTACTCAAAGATTGCTTCTTTAAAAAAAAAAAAAAAAATGTTGATAGATTATAATCAGTGATTCTCCTTAACTGTGAAGATTATTTGTCATTATTTAGATAAATGTTGAGAATATTTATTAGTTGATTCCACTCATTTTAAAAATCAATGGACTGTCAGTCACAGTTTACAAATACTTACAGTTACATGAAACCAATAACATAATCAAATGTAACGCGACATATTTTTACAAAGAATACAAACTGCCGTTATTCTGCTCTTAAGCAATAACCCCTTCACTTTTTTTGGTTCCTGATTTTGTGTTTGTCACCGTTGCATAGCAGAAAATCAGCACTTTATCTTCTTCAGACATAAAGAGCGTGTTATCTCCTGACTGCTCTGTGGTCAGTTACAGCTTCTATCATGGAATATGACGAAACTGCAATTACATAAAAGCATGACGCGTGAACATGCTCCTCACACAACACTGTCCCAAATCAATACTACATGCTCATAGTACACTGGATAGTCATTTTACACTAAAACATGCAGCTTGGTTTCAAACGACACATCTTAAATAAACTATACTTAAAAGTACATTTAAAGGAGGTCTGTTACAGAGTTGGTGTCCACATTAATCTGCTGGAGAATAGTTCCTGAAGTTTCCTTTTTAATCTCAGTTTAGCAACTGGTCGTCTCTGCTGGATTTGACAATTCAACCACTCTGTTTCAGTATACAATAATATCTTTCTATGAAGGAGGAGGATCGGATATATTTTATAAAGGGTTAAAGTCACTTGTGTGTACTTAATTAATTTAATGTTAAATCTGTCACTTAAAGATGCCATTTAATCTGGGATTATTGTTTGTACAACAGAATAATGTTGGATTAGTGGAGGGGAAACATTTAATGTTGTGTTGGGGTAATCAACATTTTTAAAATGATTAATTGGGATAAATCTAACGGGAGGTTTCTTTTCCAAACTCTTATCACTTTTTCCTGTGTTTTTTTTATTTCTACTTTGCTGCCTTGTCTTTGTGCGACGCATTCTTGTGTTTTCCAATGTGAACACAAATACCTAAAATGCTCAGATTTAAGCGAGGCATTTGGTCCGGGCTAACGTCTGCAGCCTTGGATAAGATCATCTTGATCAATTGAGAGGAATCACAGCTCATCCACAGGCCATAGGGCTACTGAATGCCTGAGCTTACACTATTTTATTGATTTTAAGTTAGTTGTATTAATGTAATTGCATTGTTGAAGAACTTGTGACTCAAAGTTTTTCAATCACATACTACACTTTAGTTGTGTTTTTATCAACACTATGAGCTGTGGTGCAATTTCACACAAAGTAAAATACACAAACGCTCAGAATGAAGACTGGAATTTGGTCAGCCCTGACACTAGATTGAGAAAATAAAACATGTAAATATTTACATATAGTGTTTTCTTTGCTGGTGGGATAATCTCTCATTATAAGCTTTTTATTTTTGCTCAATTGAGTGTAATCTCAACCTCTTATTTATCCATTTTTTTTCCCAACATTTAACTTTAAAAAAATAATGTTTCTTGAGCTGTTTCTTGCGTGTCTACAATGTTTTTCTATTTTATTATTGCTGTGGCGCAGCACCTTTTTTCCTTGTGCAATGCACTTGAGTTCCCAATGTGAACACGCATACTTAAAATACTTTAACACTGGAATGTTCTCAGAGCTGCTGGTGATAAAACAATAGCAGCTTCACATTAGCGCTGCGGGTAACCGTGTGCTGTTCGTCCCTCATTAATGTATTCTCTCTGTCCTCTGCAGGGGTGGGAAGTAGTGGAGTACAAATACTTAAGTAAATTTTTCTGGTATCAGTACTTAACTCCACTACTTATTTTTCTGACGACTTTTTACTTTTACTTCTTACATTTTGAACACAAATACCTGTACTTTCTACTTCTTACATTTTCCAAACAGGCTGGTTCCTTTAGTTTGAATGTGTGTTTGGTGGCGTGATCATTATTATTTAGAGTCATTGCGTGCCTATTGATTTGAACACGATCCGTGTATCCATCATTTCCTGGTCTTCTCTAAAGAAGAGGGACCAATGAAAACGTTGCCGTTGTTCAGCATGGAAACATTCATTAGCTAACAATGACATTATTGTTCTATTAATATAAAGGGAGGTCAGGTACTCTTTAAAACAGCTGCTAGTTATGGGTACTTTTTACTTAAGGACATATCGAAGCCCATACTTCTTTACTTTTACTTGAGTAAAGAAGTTTAGTCAGTACTTTTACCAGAGTATTTTTGAACACGAGTATCTGTACTTCTACTTGAGTAAAGGATGTGTGTACTGTTGCCATCTCTGGTCCTCTGTCCCTCATTAATGTCTCCTTTCTGTCCCTCATTAATGTCTCCTTTCTGTCCTCTGTCCCTCATTAATGTCTCCTCTCTGTCCCTCAGGAACCGCATGGCGCTGCTTCCCACTCAGGCCTTCTACCTGCTCATCAGTAACAGCGGTCTGGCCTCCATGTCCCTCACCATGGCTCAGGTTTACAAAGACCACCAGGACGAGGACGGCTTCCTCTACATGACCTACGCCTCACAGGAGATGTTCGGACACTGACACACACAGAGCTCCTAGCTTTACATTTTATTCAGTATTAAATGGCTGCTGCTGCTGCTGGCCTCCGTATCTGCTGTAAATAGAAAAAAACATGTATTTATTGTAATATTTGTTACTGTTTTGGGATTTTAATTAAAGTATGTGGATCCAATAAATCTTATGTAAAGAATGACTGCAGTGTGGTGGTTCTGCTTGATCAAATATTACTTAATTAGATTCAAAGCCCCTCTTGAAACTCAATTATTAAAAGTATTACTTGTATATTATATGCTGCTGCAGCTTGGGTAACAGATTTTTAAACAATCTTTTTTTCAGGAAAGGCACCATCTGGAAGTGTCTGTATAAGGGTTTTAAAAGTGTTTATAAACTACACTTCTGGTATATCACAAATATTCAAACTCAATACATCTCAATGTTTTTCTCTGGATGGGAAGGGACAAAAAAATTATCTGAACGTAATTAAAGCTGTCAAACAGTGAAAGGTACAATATGTACCTCCTAAGATGAACTGGAGTAAAGTTAAAGTGTAATTCTTAAAAAGTACCTCAATTTGACAGTCAGCAGTTTTGTGTCTGACTCTTTCCTTTCCTCCTCACTTATCTAAACTACTGACTCCTGCAGTGCATTGTGGGACATAAGTGAGGCTGTCAAATTGAATATTTGTGCAGAAGGTTCATAAGTCACTTTCTGAGTAAACATCCAATAAATGCATTTAAATGTCCTTTGTCCAGACACTAGATGGCAGCAAGATCAACAAATCTGATCACAAAGCTTCCCTCAATTTATCAGAATCTATATTTTAGGTAACTCTAAGATAAGCTGATAACTAGCTGTATTATGTATATTATTTACTGCATTTAATTTTAGGATATTCCAATTATAGGGGACATTTTTTGCTGACGCAGTGTGGTATTCTTACTTAAAAGATCTGAATACTTTCTCCAACACAGGCTCTCACTCAGGATAATTAGATTGCATCATGATAGTAAAACCACATCTGACTATAACTTTATGTTGAACTAGTTTCAGATTTTACATTTTAAAGAGGATTTATTTGCATTAATAGATGTTATTGCCAAAGCACATTTTTAAAATGCAAACTATAAAACAAGGAACCATATTGACAATATTTTAGGACGTAAAATCCATAAGGAATCCATAAATAACTGATGGATATCACTTAAAGGTGGGGTAGGTAATTCACTTCAGAAACACTTGTAATATTCCATGGAATGCTCTTAACATCCCGATAGCAATGAATACATTAAATGCTTTGACAATAAATATATAAAAAATGTCATCTGTGGAAGCCGTGGCGCTGTAAAAAGCACGACCAATCATCTGAGCCGGCCCGGCTAAAATAACTGGATGGCCTACCTGCCTGTCAGCCTTCCATCTCGTGCACAAACTTATCTCGTGCCCTCATTGTTCATGTGCGCGTTCGTGTGTGTTGGAGGAGGGAGAGCCCCTCCTCCAACAGGAAGGAAGTCTGAAGGAAGAGGCAGATTTTTTCCGGCTGCGTAGTTTCAAATTCTAGCGCACTCGAGCTGGTTTCTCCATTCTTACCTACCCTACCTTTAAGATGTATAAATATATTATTAAATAGGAATAACAAAGAAAATGCACAGAGCAAATACATGTAGAATTATAAAATCAACTAAAACAAATATCTAAGTTTAATGTGAAACACTTCCCATTCCTCAAATGAAGATACGTTACATTCACCCTTTTTAAATGTTTCGTCGCTTGTGATTGATGCAAGTGCTGACCATGAACAAGTGTACACGTTTACACATTTTAAAGTAAATCAGATCACACATTTGTTTTAAAGCGTCCACAAAGAGGCGCTCTTTCCTCTGCTGCTTCACATTAAACAGTTTTATCTGTTGTGAGAAAGTGGTCTAGTGGTTAAGTCGTTACTTCCTTTTTTTTAACCAGATTTAATTACAGACGTCAGAGCTGGTGAGAGTGGTTCTCTGGATCTCACTGAAACTCACTTCACGCTCCATTAACTGTAATTGAATTAACAAAAAAGTGATCACGTCCACTGAATCTGCCGAGGAGGAAACAGACTGCTTTAATTCAACTATAGTATGCCATGAAACAAGTTGAATATGTACCAATACATCGGGGTTTTCTCTGCAAATCTGACATATTTGAGCACAGTGGATTATGAAAAAGAGGCTTTAAAGTTCATGGTGCATATCGTGTAATACCTCATGCGACAGTGCTTACTGTAAGAGCAGCTACAGTAATTATTAAAAATTAAAACAAAAAGATATGTAACCCTACATATAAGAGCAGGGCTTCACACTCTGTGGTCTTTTAAATTACTACTTCAATATAGTGGTTTATAGTAGACTTATTGTTATCATTGCATGTTCCTTTTGTACTGCTTTCTCGTAAACAAATCTTTGGTTGAATATTTACATAATTGTTCATGTCCAATGTTAGATGCTGAAAATCTTATAACTACACAGGATATGGAGGTAGATTTGTCTCAATATTATTTGTGTGAACAAAATAATAATCCGTGTGTAAATGTGTAATCTATAAAAGTAAAACACATTCCACAAATGCAAAAAATGGTCGTAAACTCACAAATATGTTTTTTTGCAAACATAAAAATGATCTACAAATACGAGAACAAATTCCACAAATAAAGAAAATCTGTGAATGCTATAATTTACAAATAACTAAAAAGCATTTGTGGATAACTTTTCTAACATATACAACTTTCCATCAGGCATTTGTGAATCCAGTTTGTTTCTCAAGTCTCTGTTTGTATGGGCTTTTACAGGATCCTGAGTCGTGGATCTTGAGTCGTGGATCCTGAGTCGTGGATCCTGAGTCGCTGATCTTGAGTCGTGGATCCTGAGTCGTGGATCCTGAGTCGTGGATCCTGAGTCGTGGCTGTGCTGTCGTTGTTCTCCTGCCTGACGCTCACCTTACTTCTTCTTTGATGGCAGCCAGAGGATTGTTGAGAGAGAAACAGTTTGTAGTTTAGTCGGAGGTTCAGTTTAATGTCCTGCAGCAATCAGCCGGTGACCGCAGGCCTCCTGAGGAAGAATCTCTGCAGTTAATGAAGCTTCACACACACACACACACACACACACACACACACACACACACACACACACACACACACCACACTCATTACACTGTCTGGTTTTACTCTTGTTTGGGAAATGGGTTTTGTCTATCTCATCAATTAACAGACTGGGGTTTATAGAGGAGGAAATCAGGGAGAATACACTTTTACATTAAAGAATTAACTTTTCACTTTAGTTTCCCCAAGTCAGTGAATCCTGCACAGCTTCAATTAATTACTTTCTGCCTTTTAGTGTAGGATCTTATGATACAAATAACCATATTGTAAACCATAATGTGATTTAAAAAGGAAAGAACTCAACGCTAACCTCAAAGTGGCGCTAGAGATTTAAAAACATGTGTTCTAATTTTACTGATTTATTGACATTAGAGTCACGTTATCAGCAGCACCAACGGTTGTGAGGAGCATCCTAATACTGCAGCTGTGTCCACACACACACACACACACACACACACACACACACACACACACACACACACCGACACACACACACACACACCGACACACACACACACACACACACACACTGACTTTGCCTTTTAATATTCACTTAAGGACTTAAAGGATTATACTGATTATTTACAAGTTGGGTTTGGTTTTATATATTTTTCCCACTCAGAAAAACAAAGTGACATCACTATGTAACACTCTGGATTCTATTGGTTATTGATAGGCTAAGGGGCGGGACATTGCAGTTGACCAATCACAACAGAGCCGGCCAGCTAACCAATCAGAGCAGACTGGGCTCTGGTTTCAGACAGAGGGTGAAAAGAGGTGCTGCAGCACAGGCAGTATGAGAAAAATAAAGAGCTTTTTGAACATTAAAGCATGGAGACATGTCGCATTAGAGACACTACATACTGATATGAACCTGAAAATGAGCAGAATACGTGCTCTTTAGGTCAAATTAGAGCAGATCCGACATTAAAATAAGAGAACACTGCATTTACACTATTAGACTCTGCGGAGGTCTGTGTCCAGTTTAGTTTCAAGGAGTAAAAGTGACCTCGTCCTTGTTGATATTCAGCGAACAGTTCAGCCTCACTTGATGAGCCATTTGCCGACATAAAATGTCCCATTTAACCTGCGGCCCATTAAAAGTTCATGTGTTCCCTTCACAACCTGGAGGAAGGAGCTTTAAATATTCATGACACTCTCACCTCCACAAAACCAGACCTTGTCCTTGCATGGCTGCAGATTCCTCCTCCTCGTCGGGATTAAGGTTATTAAATTGCAATTAAACCATACTTCATATTCATATTCATGCGTTACTCTATTAGACAGGACTAGAGAGGATTTTTCTACTCTAAAATGTTCTAAAAAATATCTTTGATTAAAAGACATCACAATGGCCATTTATTTGTTTATCAAATATTGAATTGATAATCTGAATCTGAAAAAAGCCGTCAAGGTAAAAAGTACAATATTTTCTTCAGAGATGTAGAGGAGTATAAAGTGGAATAACAAGAAAATACTCAATAAAATACCACAAAATTGTAGTATATTGCAATACTTGAGTACATTTACTTGGCTATTTTCCACCACCGATGATGACATTTTGGATGTCATCCACTCAGCTTCCTTCCTCTCCGGACTGGCTATAAATACACAACGGCCGGCCTACACACACACACACACACACACACACACACACACACACACACACACACACACACACACACACACACACACACACACACACACACACACACACACACACACACACACACAACAACACCATTTGCAACATATTGCAAAGAATATTTATTTGTTATCAGTTTCCATTTTTTTGTAGAAAGTTAAGGCTTTTTCATCCAATATTTCTAATACTATTTAAGAAATTAAGAAATATGTGATGGTATAACAGGATTTGGCAATACAAATGAGAATAGTTTATCATAAGAAAATGTATATTTGTTGATTATAACACGATAGAACGGTTGATAAAGTATATAAGGGACAAAGTTGTTTGATGTAAGAGCTAAATTAATGGTAACCTGCTGCAGCTCTTCTCTGCTCCTGCAGGGGGCGCTGTGGCTCCAGGCAGCAAACTCCCAGCATCCTCTCTGTCTGTGTGTGACAGAGGCGTGAAGTCTGACATCACATCACAAAAACTCTGTTTACACTGACAGGAAGTGACCTCTAAAACACAACTAAGGTCAAGTCAGTTTTACATGTTTACGTCTACATTGAAAGTGTTAAACTTCAGCTCTCATTCAGCGCATTTCAAGTTAAAAAGTGTTGAAGAAGAGAGTCAGATTAAATGTCCCTCTGGTGACTGCTAGACACTGATCGTGACTGGTGTATTTACACTGGAAAGAGTACTTGAAGAATTCTTAAATGAAGATAACATTTGGGAATATATTATCTAACTTTCTGAGTGTCAAGTTATTCCAGCATGGCCGCAAAATATTTGGTGCATAATCTCCGTGAAATAGAAACTTCTTACAGTATTAGTTTTAAAGCAGATCTTTGAACCATCAACATGACTGTTAAATATCTTCAACACTATTTTGTTTTTTGGAAGAGTATAAACTCTTGGTAGAGTTGATTAAAAGTGCAACAGATATGCTTTTATTTATGCTGATCTAGGCTAGCTGTCTTCCCCGGTACTATTCGGAATGCTAAGCTAGGCTTTCCACGTCCTAATGCCAGCTTCCAGTCTTAATGCTAAGCTAGGCTAGTGTACCTCCGCTCCTAGGCTGTATGCTAAGCTAGGCTTTCCACGTCCTAATGCCAGCTTTCAGTCTTTATGCTATGCTAAGATATGCTAGTTGTTTCCCCCTGCTCCCAGTCTTTATGCTAAGCTAGGCTAGTGTACCTCCGCTCCTAGGCTGTATGCTAAGCTAGGCTTTCCACGTCCTAATGCCAGCTTTCAGTCTTTATGCTATGCTAAGATATGCTAGTTGTTTCCCCCTGCTCCCAGTCTTTATGCTAAGCTAGGCTAACCACGTCCTGACTCCAGCTCCTACAATGTTGAACTATTCCTTTAAAACTCTCAGAAAAGCTAAATGATCAGTGTGTTTAAGCCTACATATAAAAACCTACACTCACAGAACGTTTCAGTCTGAGTAATGCATGCCGAAATATAATAACACCCTATTTTATGTTCTATTTTCATTCATTTGAATTCCCTCGTAGGGTTGTGTTGGGAAATGTTCAGATGATGAAAGCCTTTGTCCTCTTTTCCTCTCTTTCTGTTTCCTGTTTACATGGCCGAGCTGACCAGCGCCCAGCCATGGAGGGAAACTGTGATGATGCAATCTGACCTCCATGACTCTTTCTCCCTGTCTCTCTGTGACATGCTCGCTCGCTCATTCACTCTTTTTCTGTTTTATTCACACACCCCTGCTTCCTATATATGCTCTGTTTCAACAACACCATCAAGACAGAAAGACACAGAGGTTTTGTGTTTCTTCTTGTATTGGTGATGTCTGCTATGTTGTTAGATATTGAAGTCTTGGCCTGTAAATCACACACACACACACACACACACACACACACACACACACACACACACACACACACACACACACACACACACACACACACACACACACACACAGGGGCGCCACCAGGGATTTTGGGCCCCATGAAAAGATATCACATTGGTTACTTAAACATTTTTTTCTTATTGTTCTAAAATTGTTTGGGCCCCTGTCAGTCACGGGCCCTTAGAATCGTCCTAACTTTTCACCCCCTTACGGTGCCCCTGCACACACACACACACACACACACACACACACACCACACCACACCACACACACACACACCACACACACACACCTACACCTACACACACACCCCCCCCCCCCACACACACACACCACACACACACACACACACACACACACACACACGGAGACAGAAAGTGATGCTGTGCAGTCAGATGTGTTTGGAAGTGTGTTCTGCTGCTGCTATTGGTGGTCGTAAATCTAATGCGATTCATCATCCAAAACCTCCGTCATCCAACATGTCTGCTGAATTGAGAAATCACCTCCTAACCAAATACATGTGTCATCACATTTTTCATCATCACTACTCGCTTCAACACAGCTCCACTGAGGGCAGGAAATTCCCGAAAAAACACAAACTAGGCTGTAGGAAAAAAAAACGTCACACAGTCTGAAATGCTTCCTTTTTATCCTCTGTATCTCTGGAAAAGTACCAGTGGGTGAAAGTACCTACGAACATTTCCTCAAGTACTTTATTTATGCACATTTTTAGGTAGTTGTGCTATCTCCTTGTTCTGCTACTTTTTACTTTTGACTGCTATGCATTTCCACTACATTTATCTGACAGCTTAAGTTACTTTGCAGAATCAGATGTATCATATAAAATACAAATGTATGAATAAACTATGATGCATTAATATAGATTAAAACTACCTGTTAATTTATAGAGTAATTACCAATGGCTCTGTCTTTCCCCGCTGCAAGCGATGAACACCTTAATTAATCACTAATTATAATCCAAAAATAATTATACATATTATTACATATACTGTATACTGTTAGTATATATACACATTACAAATACACACATACATGGACACACATACACACGTTAAGTCTGAATATACACACGCATTGTTTTTATAGAGACATGTCAGAGGGAAGAGGCTGCCATGTTTTACGGCACCTTATGCATGTACTTTTACTTAAATACGAATTTGATGCAGGACGTTTACTTCTACGAGTATTTTCACGTTGTTTTATTAGCTAATTTTGGATTTGTTGGACAGCAGTTTGCTACATACATGAAAATGCCTGAAGACCATACTTTCTTTCACTACCTTTAACTATTATGCTAGTACTCAAGTTTTTACCTTTTTCTGTGCCCTATCTTGTTCAATGTAGTTGTATTCCTGTACCACTGCATTGACATAAAGACACTTCAGCATATGTTAGCATGACAAGCTAGACTGAGCTATTACATTACATTGCATTGCATTTAGCTGACGCTTTTATTCCAAAGCGACTTACAATAAGTGCATTCGACCAACAAGATACAAACTTGAAGAAAACAGAATCATATAGGTACATCAGGTTTCATAGAGCTAAAACATTTCAAGTGCTACTCAACTGGCTTTAGATAAGCCAGTCCTTTATTAGTATATAAGTGCTTTGTTAGCAATTCTTTGTTAGTAATTCTATCGCTCGAAGTGGAGTCGAAAGAGATGAGTTTTCAGTCTGCGCCGGAAGATGTGCAAGCTATCTGCTGTCCTGATTTCAATGGGGAGCTCATTCCACCATTTTGGAGCCAGGATAGCAAACCGGCGTGTTTTTGCTGATGGGAACTTGGGTCCCCCTCGTAGTGCTGGTGCAGCAAGCCGTTTGGCCGATGCAGAGCGGAGTGCACATGGGGTGTATGGTTTAACCATGTCCTGGATGTAGGAAGGGCTAGATCCGTTCACAGCATGGTACGCAAGTACCAGTGTCTTGAAGTGGATTCTAGCAGTTACTGGAAGCCAGTGAAGTGAGCGGAGGAGCGGCGTGGTGTGGGAAAATTTTGGAAGGTTGAAGACAAGACGAGCCGCTGCATTCTGAATGAGCTGTGGAGGTCGGATGGCACATGAATGTTATAATTACCCTATGGTGTTTTATTGTGCACAAACAAAATTAGGTGTCTTTTTAATTCAGTTTTACCCCATAACATTGCTGAAAACCCGAAAAAAGATAGTAAGTCGACATTTGAGTTGAGATTTTTTGTCAAGCAACATGTCTGTTTGATTTGTTATTACCACGTCTTCACAAGTTCAAAAACTTCTGATTTAAATTGACCTTAAAACTCCCAAGGACCTGAGTTTCTATTGAGGATACTGTAAAATATTACTTACTGTCAAATGTATTATATCAGAATAAAACTGGAATTTCTGAGCGCCCTCTAACATGTCATGGCAATCAGCAGCTGTGACAGTATTTTTCATAAAGCCAATGTCAGGGGTAAGGCAGGAAGAGTCTTCATCTGAGAGACTTTCTCCGTTTGATGTCTTTATCTGAGATGTCACGCTGAGCTTTGAAGTTTCCCTCCGACTGCAGCCATGTTTGCTTTACAAATGAGCAGCTGAACCTCAGCTCCCTGCAGCGGCGGACATCTTCTTCTCCTCTTCTTCCTCTCCGTGTTTTACATTCTCTACAGAAAGGAAACACTGTGTTGTAACGTCCTGACAGCACAGCATTGTGTTACACTGAGACCTATTTGTGATATAGTCCATTACATTAAGTGTTGGAATAAAAATCTCTCTGCAATTTAAAACTAACACAAACTGAACATTATAACCTTCATGATGGGAGATTTGGTGCAAGGTTATTTTATTGGACTCTATTAGTTTAAGCTATGTGTTCCTAATAAACTGGCTACTGCTGTGTCATAATCACAGACATCTATGTGTGTGTATCTGAGTTATGATTATCTCCCAAAACCTAAAACCATTCTCCTTCAGAATTGCAGGAGTCATGTGAAGTTTTTTAAAAGTTTGGTTCTTTAGAAAACTTCAAATACTCAGTTTGCCCATCCGGACTTTGGTTAGCATGCGCTAAGCTACAAAAGTAAAAAAAAAGTCACAGACCATGTCCGCTAACGGCTACTATGGGACGTATGTGTGAGATGTGTATGTTTGTGTGTTAACGCGTTGCATGTTTTATTCGTAAAATGTCTGGAAAAAGGTGTGTGAAATAAGTACACTGCTTTTGAAATGAAGCTGTCTTTATTTGTATCGGCAAATCTGAACTGTGACTTCTTTCCAAAGCGTTCATAGGACCTTAGGTGTGCTCATTTAGTTTGGTTTTGACGTTATACAGGCCCTAACATTTTAATAGGAGCTTTTATACTCATGATGTTTAGACTGTAGCGTTGACACCGTGTACATGGACTCACTTTGAAACCCAAAAAGCACAAGCACTTCCCAAAGGGGCATGGCACTAGTGTTAGCAAATAATATGAAATATCTTTACAATTACCCAGAGCCCAAAGTGACTCCTCACAAAGTGTGTTTGTCTAACTAACAGCCCAAACATAGTAAATATCAGCCCAAACATACTAATTCAATCACCTTATTCAAAGGAAAAGCAGAAAATCCTTACAGTTGTGAAGCTGGAACCACAAAATGGTTTTACATGAACAAGGACTTTTAAATTATACATATTTCGTTTGTTAATTGAATAATAGTGTGTACTGTACTTGTATAAACTATAATCATTCAAATTGTAGTTCTATTTCTAACAATGCATCATATTTTGTAAAGCTGTATGTTCTGTGTAAAGAAAATCACAATATTTTGCAAAGTATCTACATTTTTCAGATAAACTACGTTACATTACATATTATTTAGCTGATGCTTTTCTCCAAAACAACTTACGTAATGTAATACACTCAATGCACTCGCAGACATGCCTATGGGAGCAATTTGGGGTTAATTTTCTTGCCCAAGGACGTCTCAACAAGTCTTCAAGAGGTGGGATTTTACTGCTGACTCCCTGAGCAACAGCCGGCATTAAGGTAGTAAAATAAAGGTTAAAAAATTGTCAAATAAGGTCAAAGTATCAAATATGTACTTCAGTGCAGTCCTTAATAAACATGGTGAGTAACATCCCACCCCTGTGCAGATGTTCAGATGTTCAGCAGAGTTTAATCTGCAGCATGTGGAGATTTACTGTTTACTGTCTGGACGACAGCTCTCGCAGAAACATCGTGTTATGATCTGTTTACTCTCTGAAGAAAGAAACTCCCCCGTTGGTCCTTGAGACAGTTTCTCCCTCTGCAGACTGTGGACATGAATCAGTCAGCAGACACACACACACACACACACACACACACACACACACACACACACACACACACACTCTCCGCCCTGCAGGACCCCTCCTCTGTTTGTCCCTGCAGTTTAAAGTGTTGTTAGGTGGGACCTCAAACTCCAGTGTCTCTCAGTGGGATTTATAGTCAGCGCTGATCAACAGCACAGATTCATTATTCTGTCGTTGGACTGTGTGTACAAACTCACAAGAACATCTGATGGAACACATCCTTCCTTTATTAAAATGTTCTGTGCTTTTTATTTGGTTGTTTTGTTGAATTTTATTGCATTTTCCTGAAATCCCTTCTTTTTTATGAAACAAAGTAAAGTTCACATTGAAAATTGAGTAACACAGCAGGTGCCACTGAAGGAGAATTAATGTTAATGTTTGTAATAAAGTCGAGAAAGGTTGTGAAAAAGTTATGATGTCACAAGAATAAAGTTATTATTTGGTCTTATTAAAAGTCCAAATGTGTAAGTTTACAAGAAACAGTCAGGACTCGTTTTATTTATTTTTTGCTTTTACAAGAAAAAGTGTTTATATAGCAATAAACATGTTTTAATATATTGAGGGAAAAGCATGACAAAAGTCTTTAATTTGGGGAAAAAAGTAATATTTGAGGACTTTCCTTTTATTGAAGAGAAACTAATTAGAATATTTTGTCAATAATTCATAATTCTACAATACAAAAAAAGCTGAAGGTAACATTTTCTTTGTTTAAGATACAAAATCATAACTGAAATGTTTAAAAGTTATGTCCAACATCCTTCCACATTATATTTCATTACTACAACTTATAATATCCAATAATATATTGTTGAAAAGAGAATAATAGGGGACCTTTAAAGCGATAATATTACTTTTAAATAGGTTTTAATTATTGCTTTCAACTAACTTAATACACTTATGTGACACTTGTTGACATAATTCATTTAATAAATACCACATTTTCAATGTATTTATGAATGATTTTCAGTGTAAAAGACACTCCAGGAGTCACTACCATCTCAAACAATGGGGTCCAACAGAAACCCCCCCAAATGGAACAGGACTACAGCATCATCGTTGACATGGCAACAAGCTGCCCCGTGTCAAATCAGGGTTGCCAGGTAACAGACGGTATGAGCGCTTGGGTGCGTGAAGGTCGTCTGACGACAGGAAGAGGGCATATGCAGGAAATACATTCACTCACAGTTTCTTTTTCTTTTTAAAATATATTAATACCTTATTCTGCATTGTAACTTCTATAATATTACTACTACTACTACTACTACTACTACTACTACTACTACTACTACTACTACTACTACTACTACTACTACTACTACTACTACTACTACTACTACTACTACTACTACTACTACTACTACTGCTACTGCTACTACTACTACTACTACTACTACACTACTACTACTACTACTACTACTACACTACTACACTACTACTACTACTACTACTACTACTACTACAACTACAACTACTCAAACATGCCGTGGTCCCGCCACTACTTAAAAAGAAAAATCTCGACCCCTCCATTCTCGCAAATTTTAGGCCCATCTCCTGGCTACCTTTTTTATCTAAAGCCCTGGAGCGAGTAGTCTATGTCCAGCTGCAGTCGTTCTTAACCACGCATGGCATCCATGAAAAGTTTCAGTCTGGCTTCAAACCTATGCACAGCACTGAAACAGCCCTTTTAAGAGTTTTTAATGATCTGCTCCTAGCCGCCGACTCAGGTAGCCCAGCTGTCCTGGTGCTGTTAGACCTGACAGCTGCCTTTGACACTGTGGACCATAGCATCCTGTTGTCACGGCTTGAACAGTCCGCAGGCATCACAGGCTCTGCCCTTGCATGGTTCAGGTCCTACCTGACAGACTGTAGCTTCCCGGTCAGCTAGGTGCCTTCTCCTCTGCTAAAGCCCCTCTTACCTGTGGGGTTCCCCAAGGCTCTATCCTGGGCCCCATCCTCTTTCTACTGTACATACTGCCCCTAGGTTCAATTCTCACTAAACACAATATTCCCTTCCACTGCTACGCCGACGATGTACAGATCTATCTGCCTCTCAAAGCAAATGTCAAACACTCACTACAGCAGTTGATGGACTGCTTAACAGAGATCAAATCTTGGCTGAGCCAAAATGTCCTTAACCTCAACGAGAGCAAGACTGAGGTCATCTTTTTTGGACCCCAACCTCCAGCCTCTCCGGTTGATATTCTGGGCTCTCTCAATGAAAACATCCTCCCCTCTGTCATGAACCTTGGAGTGACCTTCACTAGCACTTTTAAATTTGACAAGCAGGTCAGCACCGTAGTCAAATCCTGCTTTTTTAAAATAAGACTATTGGCCAAGACCAAGTCGTATTTATCTTTTAAAGACCTAGAAAGGGTCATTAATGCCTTTGTTACCTCGAGACTGGACTATTGCAACGCTCTGTATGTGGGTATGGACCATGCCTGAATTAAACGCCTGCAGCTAGTTCAAAACGCAGCTGCACGTCTTCTGACTGGCCACAAAAAGCGCGACCACATCACCCCAATTCTGGCCTCACTACACTGGCTTCCAATTCGGTTCCGAATTGATTTTAAAATCCTTTTATTTGTTTTTAAAGCCCTAAATGGGCTGGCTCCTGCCTATATAGCCGAACTCCTCCATCGCTACACCCCAGCCAGAGCTTTAAGGTCTGCTGACCAGCTGCTGCTGGTAGTTCCCAAGACCAGGCTCAAAACCCGAGGGCACCGAGCCTTCGCAGCAGCTGGCCCCAGGCTCTGGAACACTCTGCCCCTCCATGTGAGGTCGGCCCAGACACTAGGGGTTTTTAAATCTACACTAAAAACACACTTTTTCTCCCTGGCCTTCTGGTCAGAGCGGAGCACGACTCCCGACTATTCCCTGTGTTTTTGATTTTTATATTTCTGTTGTAAATTATTGTCTTTTATTGTGATTGTAGTAATGTGTTTTTATTACATGTACAGCACTTTGGCTCGACCAAAAATCGCTTTTAAATGTGTTATATAAATAAAACTTGATTTTGATTTGATTTGATTTGATTTGATACTACTACTACTAATACTACTACTACTACTACTACTACTACTACTACTACTACTACTACTACTACTACTACTACTACTACTACTACTACTACTACTACTACTACTACTACTACTACTACTACTACTACTACTACTACTACTACTACTACTACTACTACTACTACCACTACTACTACTACTACTACTACTACTACTACTACTACTACTACTACTACTACTACTAATACTACTACTACTACTACTACTACTACTACTACTACTACTACTACTACTACTATACTACTACTACTACTACTACTACTACTACTACTACTAATAATAATACTTTTTATTTGTCAAGTCCTTTATCATGTGCGAAAAGACACTTTACCGTGGTAAAAATAAACACAATAAAAAAGATGAAAAGTTGAATTAAAATCAACATTTAGCACGAAGACACAGCATTAATCAAACATTAGAAGCCAGTCTGAAAAGACGAGTTTAGTTTGTATTTTATTACTGTCTTATTCAATTTTTTGCGTGTTTTAATTTGTATTTTCTTGTCTTTGTAACGAATCAATTAGATTTTATAATATGTTTATTTTGCACTGTCTTAATGCCTTTTTATGTTTTTTTCCGAAATAACTTTGAATTGCCTTATTGTTGAAATGTGACGTATAAATAAACTTGCCTTACCTTGCTTTAATCCAGTTCTATTATTTATTTTATTTTATCATTTTCGTACGAGAGCCCCGACCAGGAAGTAAGACTGTAGAAACACACTGAAATGTGTTGATTGCTTGTTTCTCAATACTGTCTGACTCCTGCTGCTGCTCTCTTACTTGATAAGAATGAGTCAATTAAATGTATCATTGGTGTTACGTGCCGCAGTGGGTGTTTGTGTGTGTCTCTCTCCCTGATTGTCTCCCTCCAGGTTGTGTGTTGTGTGTTGTGTTTTGTTAAGTGTGTATCTTTTTATAGTTTTTATTGTTTTCACTTTCTTTTGTAAGAAAGCGAATTAATCCACATTCTTCGCTATGGTGAGCATTTCGTCATGAAAGCTTACCCTCATTAAGGATTAAAGAAACTTGCTTAAAACCATTGAAATACTTCACGTGTTGTACTTGGTATGCAGTATTCAAAAATAAGTTTAACTACATGTCGTGGTGAGCCTGTATTAACAAAAAATAATGCTGACTTACCGACTTTGTATTCCTCATGGCGCCATTTGTCTGAGGTGAGGAAGCTAAAATGCCTGAATGACGTTGTGTTATGAGGTGTAATTAATATTGTATCCCCTAGAGTTACTACTGTGACATTTTGCTTTGTCTCCATGATTTATTGCAGCTTGTAAGAAACTTGAAGAACCAGTTGTTTGTAAAAACAAGTTAGTGAATCCACTTCAGTGTGACAGGAGCGCTGCAGGTTATTAGAGCAAAACACACCTGTAGTTTAACATCACGTCAGACATACCAGACATAACACACAGTCATGGGAACAAAACTCAGGGTGTTGAGTAGTAATTAGAGGCAGGAAGTGCAACCCGTCCAAAATGACACCGAAGAGATAAAGAATAAGGGTGGAGGAAGTATTCACAGTATTTACTGAAGGAAAAGTACTGACACACCACATGAACCATTACAAGGTAAACTCCTGGATTCAAAACCTTACTCAAGTAAAACAAGTATCATCTGCTAAATGTACTTAAAGTATGAAAAGTAAAAGCAATGATTGTGCAGTGAAATGTTCCCTGTGTGTTTTACTATTATACATTATGTTTTTTGTATTAATAAGTATGTTGCATTTTACTGCTGTATGTTTAAGGTTGTGCTATTTTGAACTCCTTTATATACTATTGTGTAGTTTAATTCAATTCAATAGTGTAGTTGAAGTATTCATTTTGAAATGGAAATACTCAAATAAAGTAAAAGTATTTTGGATTTGTAATTGAGTACAGTACTTGAGTACAAATGCTTTGCTACATTACACCACTGTCAGTAAGTACCAGTACGTCTGAACTGTTTTTTAAAGGCAAATCCAGTTCAGATAAACACTGAACACACACACACACACACACACACACACACACACACACACACACACACACACACACACACACACATACATACATCAAACGACTCCATTATCCCTCTCCTGCGGCTCTCTCCAACAGGGCCGGCCATTCATCTGCCACGCAGGCCGACGTGCCTGGAATCAGATCGCTGCTTTTGAACAATGACCAGAGTGTGTGAGTGTGTGTGTGTGTGTGTGTGTGTGTGTGTGTGTGTGTCTGTCAGTGTGTGTGTGTGTGTCTGTCAGTGTGTGTGTGTGTGTGTGTGTGTGTGTGTGTGTGTGTGTGTGTGTGTGTGTGTGTGTGTGTGTGTGTGTGTGTGTGTGTGTGTGTGTGTGTGTGTGTGGGTGTGACGTGCTCAGACCTGAATGCTAATAGAGAAGTATTACGTTCTGGGAATCGGTAAAAGGGCAGGTGGAGGAAAAGGACAGGCAGGTGTGGTTGGATTTGACAGGTGAGTTTAACAGCAGTTGAGACGTCAAGCATCAGCTGTGGTAAAAGTGGAGAACATTTCAAAGGTGCCCAATTGTGCTTTTTGGGGTTTTCCATTTCCTGTAGTGTGTATCATAGGTTTTTGTGCATGTAAATGGTCTGCAATTGGACTCCTAACTTCCGGAACATAATGACATCACTATGTAACACACGCAGTTCTATTGACTAACACGCCAACACATTGTAAGTGATAGGCTAAGGGGCAGGTCATCTCTAAACGGTTGACCAATCACAACAGAGCCGGCCAGCTAACCAATCAGAGCACACTGGGCTCTGGTTTCAGACAGAGGGTGAAAAGAGGTGCTGCAGCACAGGCAGTATGACAAAAATAAAGAGCTTTTTGAACATTAAAGCATGGAGACATGTCACAGGAGAGACACAGAATACAGATATGAACCTGAAAATGAGCATAAAATGGCCCCTCTAATGAGTTTGTATACAACCTAACTTGTGAAAAGTAACTAGTAACTAAATGATCCCTTGTATTTATACAGTATTTGAGTAAATGTACTTTGTTTTGTTTCAACGGTGAGTTTAATTCATATATAATTGTTCAAATGAAAGGTAAATTAAGCCGTCAAATACATGTAGTGGAGTAAAAGTGGGATGTTATAAAAACAAAGACTCAAGGGAGACTGTGTAAGTAAGGGACTTTAGGTACTTTCCACCACAGCTTGTAAAACCTGATGTTTCTGGAGGTGTTGATGTGGAACTCTGTCACTAAAACCTATTTGCATGCTGTAAATACTGAAGATGCCGGTGTGTGAAAGCTGCTGACAGGAAAACATTCTGGTGTCGCAACATCAGCCCGAGCAGGTTTTTTATTTTGTTTGTCGACAGTGACTCACCATGGAGAAATCCCTCTGACCTCCTCAACACAAAGACTCAATGTGTGTGTCACAGAGTGTGTGTGTGTGTGTGTAAACTGTGAGATCATGGTGGGTGTAGTCTGTCACACAGCCTGCGGGCATCTGCAGAGAAAACGCTCTTATGAAATCACACGAGCTGCTGCGTGTTGTGTCAGCCGGGAGTTAAAGGTCACAGAAACAGTTTGACCCCGGAGGAATGTTTGCAATTGTTGACGTTCGTTTGTCATCGTGCAACAGATCGGAAGGAGGATAAGTCTGGCAAATATTCAGCAACATTTCTTACAATCTTATACCTGTTAGGAACAAACTGCAGCAGGTCATAGGTGTCGTTTACACTGAGGCTTTTTCAAATGGATGAGTTTGTCCACATCTCTTTTTTAGAGCACAATTCGTTTTCTAAAAAGTATCTTGCATCAATACATGTTTTCATCCATCTCTGTTGATCTGTATATATCAGGGGTGTCCAATCTTTTTGAACTGAGGGCTGCATACAGAAAAATGTACTAAGGGCCACTCACTAGAGGTGAGGTATTTTGCCTCATAAGTTAAGTTATAAGCCAGCGAAATCAATCAAATGTTGGTAAATTATGATTGATACTTGAATATACTTAACAGCCTACATCCCAGCTCTCCACAGGGTTTCATTCATTCTGTTACAAGCAGTGTTGCAGCTCATCCCTTAAAACAGAACCCTCAGATATATATAATAAGGGGAAATAGGAAGAGCATATTTCAAGCTTACTATGTAAATAAGTTATTGGGGTTTTCTTTATCAACTAAGATTGACTGAATTTATTTGAAAAAATACGCTAATTGTTAACACATGAATACTGTCTGATATATATTTACATATATATTTAAGAAGTACAATATAAGACAAGCACAAGTTTCATGTTTGGGCCGTATTACATTATACTTTTAGAATTTGCGGAGACACCCCGTTATATTAACTGTTTGTTTATTTTCTACTGTTTATATGAACAGGTATATGTATATGCCTTCGGCAGCAGGTATAAGTTACATCCTCCATGACGAGCACTTTAATAATATTTAGCAGCTTATCATTTCTGTCTTTTGCACTCCGCATGTCCATTTTATGTCGACTAGAAATAAATATTGGACTTTAAACTACGACCGGTTACACCAGAATAATCTTTCTTCTAGATCTTATTTAATTTACTTTTATTGATGTCTTTTTCATTTTGCATGCATTGTGGAACATTTTTAACCAGTGCGTGCATTTGATTGCACAACAAACCAGTTTGAATCAGCTGTAACTCCAGGAAAGCAGATTCATATCTGATTCTTGACAGTTCTCAGCGGATTAGCTGATTTGAGTGACATCAAAGTTGATTACACAATCCAGATATGGTTTATTGCATTGATTAAATCTCTCTAAACCACTAGGCTGTTGCAACAATACCCAGAATCCTCTCTGCTCCTGCAGCAGACCTGTTGCTGCTCGGTCTGTTTTCTGCTCGGTGGTTACAGTGGAATCGTCAGCTCTGCTCTTCAGTCTCAGTTCACTGGGTTGCATCATTTAGAGGAGGTGTATTAATTATCTCATGTCCCTGAAGCAACTCAGGACTCATTCATTAACAGCTGGTTACCGGGGAAACAGCTGCGCTTCATCCCCTTCGGCCTAGAACATCTTTATATAATGTTTAATTTCCATTATACAGTATGCTCTATGGACCAGGCTCAGGATTACTAAAGGCGCATTTCCATTGCAGGGCCTCGCACGGCTTAGTACGGTATAGTTAGGCCTTGGTAGGCCAGGCTCACTTTATGCTGCATTTCCATTACAGTTTAGGAACTGGGGTAGTAACTATAGTAACACAGTGTAGGCGGAGCCGTGACGTCATCTTCAATGCGAAACACAAAACCAACATCAGCCGTTAGCTGTTAGCCCTCAGAGCTCACAGCTCCTCATATCTGTTCAGAAACTAGACAAAAGTTAAACAAGTACAAACCACAGACTGTCTGTGTCATGGCGAATACAGTCGCTGGTTTATTTATGTCTGTAGGCCGTTGTTGTGAGTGTGGACGGTCGGAGTATATACTGCGTTAGCTTAGCCGATCTCCATTCAGAAAACACGCATTTTAAAAGGTTTTTCGCCTGTCTGCAGACTCAAAGCATTAATTCATGGTTTTTACTAACCGGTATCAGTATGTTGTTACATCGGCATCATTTTGAACAAATATGTTCATCTTGTTGTAGTTGCCAGCGATTCTCTCACTAGTTTAGCATACTCAGCCCGGTTGTTGGCCCGGAAAGAGCCTCGATTTTGGAGAGCCAGAAAAACTGTGAAAAAGTACCCGCTAGCCGGAACTACGCCTAGTGGAAACGCAACCAAAAACGGGCCAGGCACGGCACGGCACGGCACGGCACGCTTAAACCGCGCTGTAGTGGAAATGCGCCATAAGTGAGTACAGAGAATCATCAGTATATCCGCAGAGGCTTTTCAATCATTTCTAATTCATATTGTGAGTCAAGTAAATGGATTATTTAGTATGTGGCCGTCTAATAAGCATTCTAGCATATTATCCCTTTCATATCTAATCTAATCTTTTTCATTTTGCCAGCTTTTTTAGATGCAACCAGTAGCATTTTGTACCTTTGTTTGTGGATCGGTCCATGAAAAAAATCAACTTTTCCCGCCACGTTTTATGACCTATGAGGCCGAAATTCAGCATGGAAGTCAAGTGTTCATGAAGCTATGTGTGTGTGTGTGTGTGTGTGTGTGTGTGTGTGTGTCTGTGTGTGTGTGTGTGTGTATGTGTGTGTGTCTGTGTGTTTGTGTGTGTGTGTGTGTCTGTGTCTGTGTGTGTGTATGTGTGTGTGTGTCTGTGTCTGTGTGTGTGTGTGTGTGTGTATGTGTGTATGTGTGTCTGTGTGTGTGTGTGTGTGTCTGTGTCTGTGTGTGTGTGTATGTGTGTGTGTATGTGTGTGTGTGTGTGCGTGTGTGTGTGTGTGTGTGTGTGTGTGTGTGTGTGTGTGCATACGTGGCAGCAGCTATTGCGAATGTGCGCCATTTTTAATTCAGTCTTAGTCCTGTTTCAAATGTCCTTGTTGGTCCTTATAATAATAAGTCAATGTCATCCATTTTCTTTACGTCTAACTTCAGTTTATTATTAGCTTGGTGTTTTTATAGTTCTAGGTTTTTGATTTAATTATAAAACTATTTCATTATATTTCAAAAGATCCAATGTATTAGTTATTATTATTATTCAAACTTTATTTGAATCCCTCTTGCTAACTTATATCGTCCTTGTCTGTCCTCTAATTTATTTAAATTCCACTAAAATACAATTATAGACAAAACATTGGAGGTCATGTTTGCTGTTTTGCACAATTTTCTTGAAACTCTGTGGAAGAACCAATTTAATCTTGCAGCTGAACCGAAGTCTACATAAAGTAGTTTCCACTTTCATTAACATTGAGAAGTAGGGCATGGCCTTGGTGAGTGCCCTTCCAGTGTCATGTGATTTATTTTGTTGTTTTTAGATTCAGTCCACTCAGTTTTATAACTCTTTGTGGGCAGCGAGATAAACTTCCTCTGTGTTGACTTCAAGACTTTACCACTTCCATTTATAAACATGTAAAGAAGTCATGCATGATTGAGCATGTGTGTGTGGTTGTGTGGTTGTGTGTGTGTGTGTGTGTGTGTGTGTGTGTGTGTGTGTGTGTGTGTGTGTGTGTGTGTGTGTGTTGCAGATTAAGATGAGACGTGTAGAAAGGACAGCTCTTTGGCTTGCACGGCCACGCTCTCATTGGAATGCAAGAACATATCTCTCTCTGCAGCTCACCCTGAATTAAATACAACCCCCCCTTCACACACACACACACACACACACACACACACACACACACACACACAGACATTCAAACACGTCCTCACTCCTCTGGGAGTCGTGACAGAAATAGCTCTGCGGCTACAAGTTGTTCTCAGGCCTCTCAGATACGCCCCCCCCCTCTTCCCCGTCTTCCTCCCCCCTCTTCCTCCTCTTTCTCTCTCTTTGTCTCCTTCATCATCTCAGTGTTCATGATGTAACGTCGTCACCATCAGCCGTCAGCTCTGCCGCTGAAATGTGTTGCTCTTTGTTAAGCAGGGAAGAAAAAACACAGCTTGATAGAGGGACAAAAAGACCACATCTCTATTCGGAAAACTAATTCTGATCCTTTAAAGGGGCCATTTTATTTTCAGGGTCATATTTGTAATTTGTGTCTTTACTGTGACATCTCATACTGCCTGTGCTGCAGCACCTCTTTTCACCCTCTGTCTGAAACCAGAGCCCAGTCTGCTCTGAATTGTTAGCTGGCCGGCTCTGCTGTGATTGGTCAACCGCTTAGAGTGTGGGAGAGAAACTCCCTCTGGAGGGAACACATGGATTTTAGCCTTTGCAGACCATTACATACACACACTTATATAACACACTACAGGAAAGGGGAAATCCCAACAAAAGCAAATTAGGGCCCCTTTAAGTTCATATACCACCATTTCAATATGTTACAACTCTTGCATGGAACATGTCACTAATGTTAATAAGTACATTAAAAGTATACAAATGTCCTGATGAGATGGAGCTTATTTTGAAGAATTTACCATTGATTATTAGCTTATTATTGTCTCTATTATTGGTCAGTTGTATAGTTTGTAAAACATATTTAAAAGTTACTTCGTCACAGGGCAACTTATTAACATTATTTAATAGAACAACAGCAAATCTTTCAAAGTGTGAAGCGAGAACTATTAAATGTTATTTTTTCAAAGTAATTCGACAATTGATTAATATATATAACATCTTGGGTGGGTTAAATTCATGACAAAACAGATTTAAGGAGCTCCTTGTGTGTCTTTGTCTGCAAAAATCCTTCTCAGATTTCACATTTCCTTCCTCCATATTTTTCTTTCCATTCTCTCTGTCGTTCCACAGCGACGTCCCCTCAGGCTGCTGCTGGTTTTCATTACTGCTGATGACAGATTGTCTGTGTGTGTGTGTGTGTGTGTGTGTGTGTGTGTGTGTGTGTGTGGGTGTGTGTGTGTGGGTGTGTAAAGTACAGTACAATAGGTGTGTGTGCAAGCAGCCTCAACCCCATGAACACACACACTTCAAAACAAGACAAACCAAGTTGTTCTGCTCATTACGCCTGCAGGATGGAAACAACAGATAAATGTCATGGTTGTGTGTTCAGGTGTCAACGTCTCCACCTGTCTTACAGGTTAGTGCAACAACGGCGACAATAAAAGGTCACAAATATATATGGTAAAACCCCTTGAGAATGCCAACATACATTTAAATGTAATTGAAATAAAAACGGAACAAATAATAGTGGATAAAAAAAAACATATTTTCAAAAAACTGGTCAAAGCAGTTACACGATTAAAAAAGCCATACAGAAAAGAAAGAAAGAAAATGATATACATTAATATACAATACATTAAAAGCAAGAACCAGACTGCAAAGTAATATTTATCCAAGTATTTGAGTCGTGGAGTATTTGTGTTTCTGTCGACATGATGAGTCTACTTTTCTTTCCATTTTAGCTGTGTGTTTGGTCTCCACTAACTCCTGAGGTAAAGATCTCTCTTTTGCTGTTAAATGAGTTTTTAGTTGTCATTTGTTGAGTGTTGTCCTGGGTTCCCAAGAAAAAATATGAGCATGTGCATGATTTAACAAAACAAGAAGACAATAATACGAAAAATAGTCTTTCTACTTTTATACAGTCTTGGTTTTCCATCCGGGGTGCGGATGTACAATGTGTTCTTGACTAAAGTGAAAGTATCCCCTCTGTGAACCGACTGAATACACAACAAACTGAATGAAATGGTACTCCAGGATCAAAGTGTTTTCATGGCAGATTTAAAACTTTGTGGTCTGGGTTCAGATTCAAGAGTATTTCCAACATGGCTGCCACAGAGTAAATGGATCATGTAAACATGCAGCCTGCTCTCTCAGTTTCACGCTCTCCTCTCCATATTTAGGGAGGTCAGCCGCGCCTGTGGTTTCTCTGCAGTTCCCATCATGCATCAGTCACGTTCTGCCCTGTGGTTGTTTTGGTCGGCGCGCCTAGGGACACCCCCTCCTGTTACAGCCTATTTTATAAACCCAACCAACAAGTTTTACAGAGGGACGCTAGGTCAGAGCTGGGCAGGACAAACACAAGACGTCAGCAAACACATGGATGTATGAGTGTGTGTGTGTATGTGTGTGTGTGTGTGTGTGTGTGTCTGTGTATGTGTGTGTGTGTGTGTGGTTTGCAGGTTCCAAACGAGAGGGTGTGTTCGTGTATGTAAACACAGTATGCAAATTCAGAGCCCGAAGCTTTGAGTCATCGTATCGCCTGACATGTAGAACAAAGCTTCATGTTAGCAGACACTTTTCAAACTCTATTGTCTTAGTGACGTGATTACTTTCACTCAGTGGTGGGAAGTAAGTGAGTAGTGTAATTAAAGGAACACTTGACCCTTAAAATGACTATTCGTGTATCAGTTACTCAGTCGGTTTGACGTTGAATTCTTGAAGATGTTGTTTTGTTGCAAAAGAAAAACTGAGAAAAGTCTTGATGAATTGCATTTAACAACACCAAATATAGCAAAACATTTGTTTACAAACTCTTGCACACCTTATATGTAGGTATTGGTGATTTTAGACTTTGCAGACCATTTACATGCACACAAACCTAGATAACACACTACAGGGAAGGGAACACCCAAAAAAGCATAATAGGGCCTCACAATTTAAAACCTATCTCTGTTTTTGCATTATCCATTGAAGCACGCAACAAGAAAGGTTTTTGATAAAGAGTTCAAGGTAGCATGGGGAGGGTAACTAATTTACAAACTAATAATTGTAAATTATGCCTTTTAGTATCAAGGAATTTCAATGAAGAGTTTTGATTTCTATTGCATTTCCATGTGACAAAGCATAATATGACTGACTGTAATGGCCACTTCTAAAGTAGGTTTGTATAGAAGTGAAGAGAACCTAGTTTCTGCTTAGAGAGAAAGAAAGAATGAGAATAATGTATGTAAAATATGCAGGGTTTCAAGTCAATCAGCTAAAACATGCACCACTGTCTGTCTGGACCTTTACATCTCTCCATTAGGCTCCATTTTGCATCAGCCGGGCTCAGCGGCTGGGTGTTTGAATAATGCATTGTGGGTAATAGGAGCTCTTTGGTATTTCCATTGAAGCAGAAAGTTCCCATATTCCCCACACAGAGCTAACAACTCTCCTGGAGCTCCGCCGGCTGATAATCAGAGGAGAAGCAGCGCAGCCAACTGAGTGAAGTTCACCGACATCAGGGGAGGAATTTTAAATCTCTGAATCTCTCCATGGAGAGGAAGGCTTCGTTTGGAGGTGGTCAGTTCGTCTGAGCGAGTTTAACGCCAGAAGAAAAGAGGACATTCTATAAAGATGTCTGAACCAAGTGATCACTTTTATCTGCTTACACATATTACATCTAGGCTGAATTTTAGAAACAATCTTTTGTTATATTAGTTGAACAAATCCTGGTGTGGCTGGCTTAGACTTTCTGTTCTTCTTGGCCAATCCTACAGACTTTCCTAGCTTGATGTGAATGTTAATTATATCATAAATAAAATGTGTTTTTATCTGTTGATATTCTCTCAGGTTTGGTGTCTCAAATCTATGGTGCAGGTCACAAACTGAGCCAAAAAGGTTTCATTTTGTCTTGTGGCCGTAACACATTTAAATTGAATGCTCAACCAAGCTGTTGAAGGACTGTTCTTAATCCGTTAAATCATTTAATATTGCTCGAAAGACAGAGTGATAGCTGTGAGTGCTAAAAATGTTTGTTGTCTAAGTTCAGTATGATATGTTTCGATAATAACGATCATTTTGGGGGAGTGGAGGGAGGCCTGAAGAGAGGGGCTGTCAGTGTTGCAACTTGGTGACTTTCTCGCGATAGTCAGCAACTTTTAGAGCAAGTTATGCTAGCTACTTTAATTGGAAAAGTGTTATTTGTTTAGACAATTTTAAAAATCTAACTCACTCTTGCTGGGCTTTCCAAAATAACAGTGTTACGACCCACTCCGCGAGGTCTGTGTCCTCTGCTTGTCACTACTTAACACTGCACTTCTATTGGCTAGCGCTCCAACACATTGTACGTGATATAAGAGTATATATATATAGGGGCGGGACATCTCTAAGCGGTTGACCAATCCTAACAGAGCCGGCCAGCTAACCAATCAGAGCAGACTGGGCTCTGGTTTCAGACAGAGGGTGAAAAGAGGTGCTGCAGCACAGGCAGTATGAGAAAAATAAAGAGCTTTTTGAACATGAAAGCATGGAAACAGTAGAGGCAAAACATACAAATATGAACCTGAAAGTGAACATAAAAGAGCCCCTTTAAGGATTCATGTATTTTTCCGCTCTACTTAACTTGCGATGAACTTCTGTATAACGTCAGCATTGATTTTTTTCTAACCATAACCACTATAAAAAAGCCTTATCTAATTATTTTTCAGTTCCCCAAACTCAGACAGACAATTGATTCAGAAAAACCCCGAGTAATGTTTGCAGGGAACAAACTCCTGATAACATTGCTGTTGTTCCAGTGAGAGGCTGAGGGCTCAGCTGTTTAATTCCAGGGGAAAGTTATGAATGCAGGAAAGAATGAAGTGATTCACATTTTTCCTCCGTTTAACCAAACATGAGGTTGTACCAGTCAGCAGGACTCTGTGGAAACTTCAGCTTTATTCCTTCATGCCGGCCAAGTAGGTCACACGTTGTACCGTTATACAACTGATACGTTTCCATTACTTGAATTTTTCTGCAAATTTGGCCAAAACACATTCAATCACTGGCTATTTCCAAAGAAAGCTGAGACAATTTATATAAGTCCGACCGGCTGAAAGAAATCAATTCAAATATTTGTACTTACAGGAATATCCTGCAGTAAATTATATGATTCTTTCCTCCAGAATAAGTCCATGCTTTTTATTTAAAAAACACAACATTAATCAAGAGTGACTCAGAAGCTCTGCATCAATTAAAAAGCAAGTAATGACTTGACAACGGCACGATTCAGAGACGATGGCTTTCGTCAAACAGTCTTTACTTTGCAAAAGGTCGGTGCACGGTGGATCAAACAGACGAGGAATAGGCAAAAGCAGGGTCAGGAAACGTAGCACGATCAGGTACACAATGAACACTTAACACTGGGGAAGAACTGCTGGAACAACTCTGAGCTACAAAGACAAACTGGCAAAGATGGGAACGGGGAAACACTTGCATTTACATTTGAAGTCGGAGGTTGGAAGTGGAAGTGACGGCACATTCGAGTTAACTGCGTTCCAGTAGTACAATTCGGAAAAAGATGGACACCCGCAGGAAAGTTGTTCACTTTGGCTTTGGCAGTCACCTCCGGTTAGCGATTGCTAGCAATACCGGTTGATAACTTCACTATATTTTGTAATTGTGAATACACACATCGTATAGCAACATACCCACAGATATAAGATGGGCAGTACCACATGTAAAGAAGATTTCATGTGACACAAATAGTACAGAAGTGTTCTCTTAATGGCCATATGTGGAGACTCGGGTCTCGGGTGGTTCAAGTTGAAGTTTCCAACTGGGAACTCGGATACTCCCACTTCCCAGTACACCTGGAACGCAGGTACAGACTAAATACAGAGGGAGAGAGATGATAATGGGGCACAGGTGAGACTAATTGGGATGATTATACAGGCGGGGAACAATCAAGGGCAGGAAGTGGTGACTCTGAAGCAAGAGAGGTGAGTAACACATAATAACATATATAATATGTTTCATAATGTCTTTCATTGTTGAAAAGCACTTTGAATTGCCTTGCGTTGAAAGGTGCTGTATAAATAAACATGCCTTGCCTTGCCTTGCCTAAAACAGGAATTACAAAAGGACACTTGACCTTACAAAGCATAATCATCGAAACAGCAGTAAGATCAATACATGATGACTTAATGAAATATAAGTAAGATAACAATACATGAAATGGACTAGTCCAGCGGTAAAAACATATTC
This sequence comes from Dissostichus eleginoides, assembly GCA_031216635.1. Lineage (NCBI taxonomy): Eukaryota > Metazoa > Chordata > Actinopteri > Perciformes > Nototheniidae > Dissostichus > Dissostichus eleginoides. The sequence goes on along the minus strand of CM062266.1, from coordinate 31,682,389 downwards.
AGAGAGATCATCAGTTGTCTTTATAATTTAAGTTGGAGGAATTAACTTTTGCACTTTTTAAATAAATAATCCGCCCTCAGATCATTACCTGATTCACCATGATGGAGCAGCTAATTATAACTGAGTCATCCACAAACTGTAGGGATATAATCGTTCTCAAATTGGCTCTGCAAGTCAACTGTAAACAATTAACCAATCAAAGGGTCTGCTGAGTCAGCATGCACACAATCAGCCCGCTGCATTCCTACAAAAAACAGTAATATTTGATCACTTAATTTCAATAATTATATATATATATAGAGTAGATTCTCAAGAGAGACAGGCAGGTCTGTAGGTGTATATGTTTTAATGTTGTGCTGTCAAGAAACCATGGATAATTGATCCTCCTGTGTATCTTTTTAAACCTGCAAAACAAGAAATAACACAAACATTATTTTCTGCAAACGCAAAACAGTGTGTCCGGGCTCCCAAAGGGCCTTAACATGTTCCAGATTCACTAGAATATCCAATCCAATCCAATCAAACTTTATAAAAGGCAGCATAAATACATTTAGACAAAACCGACAAAAAACAAATGTAAAAACACAAGACAATAAAACCATACTTATAGCCACGCTGAAAAACTCTTATACACGATGTAAGAACAATATAAAACACAGGAAAATAAAACCCCCAATTTATGTATATGTAAGTAAGTGTGTGTTTTAATTTGACTGACTTTTTGAGATGATGTATCAGTACTCAAGTACAACACCCTAAGGTTGTTCTTCTAACTTACACTTTTTATATTAATATTATGCTGAAATGGTCAATATTCTGAAATAAATTAGGAGAATATTCTGAAATGACCACAAATGGAGCGAAGCCTGCGAGCTAGTTCAGGCAGTCAACTCGAGCACTTATGCTGCATTCATACATAACGCCCCTTGCCACTCTACAACCAACCAAACAGAGTCTCCTTAATATGCCGCTCTATTTAACCTGCCAGATCTCTCTCTAGGCATTGCTTGCTGCTGCTATTGCTGCAGCTACTTCCACGTCGCTGCTGCTCGCCTGCCCCACCACCACCCCAGCTTCCACCTCAGCTTCCACCCCAGCTTCCACCCCAGCTTCCACCCCAGCTTCCACCTCAGCTTCCACCCCAGCTTCCACCCCAGCTTCCACCCCAGCTTCCAGCTTCGACCCCAGCTTCCACCCCAGCTTCCACCCCAGCTTCCACCCCAGCTTCCACCCCAGCTTCCAGCTTCGACCCCAGCTTCCACCCCAGCTTCCACCCCAGCTTCCACCCCAGCTTCCACCCCAGCTTCCAGCTTCCACCCCAGCTTCCACCCCAGCTTCCACCCCAGCTTCCACCTGTAGGCTCGGGGGGTTTAATCATCACTCATCGTGCTATGTATATCTGTGGAGTGATGAGGCCCGAGCCTAGACGCCAAACTCAACTATATGCTGCTTCTAATAAACATGTTAAAGAAACACGTGAGTTGTCTGACTGAACTAGGGATTTATTCCATTAAACAAATGTACAGATGACACAAAGAGGGGGGTTTCTTTTTTGCCCCAGGGCCCCAGAGGCAGGTTAATCTGGACGTGCAGGAAACAAACGGCTGAATAGCGCTGACTCACCTCCACATTTGAAAGACTGAGAAGTGTAAACAAACTCTCTCCTGCTTAAATTCTAGTTATAATGACGCAGGAGCGGCTGCAGCTGACTGATTAGAGTCGGAGAAGTTGTTTTCTGCTGCACTTGAGGAATGGAAGTCATAAACCTGAGAGGAGTGGAAGAACAATTTAAAATACAACATCCTCAGGGAGGGTAGAGGAAATAAGGTCGCTAAAAGTTGAGAAAGAACAGAGTTTTTAAACACTTTAATATGTCTAGGTTTTTTAATGGAAGAAAGTATACAAATGTTGAACTGCAATAATTTTTTGGTTGATGTTTTGATCCTTTCATTGAACAAAAAGCATCAAAATGTAGACTTCTGGAAAGGGGACTGTGTCTGCCTTATCACATTTATCTCTGGAAATAATGATCAGAATCTCACCAGATGTTAACAGACAGTTAAAGAGGACATATCCTGCTAAATATTCAGGTTCGTATTTGTATCTTGTGTCTCTACTGTGACATGTCTCCATGCTTTAATGTTCAAAAAGCTCTTTATTTTTCTCATACTGCCTGTGCTGCAGCACCTCTTTTCACCCTCTGTCTGAAACCAGAGCCCAGTCTGCTCTGATTGGTTAGCTGGCCAGCTCTATTGTAATTGGTCAACCACCTAGAGATGTCCCACCCCTTAGCGTATCACGTACAATGTGTTGGAGCGCTAGCCAATAGAGGCGCGAGTGTTACGTGGTAATGTCACTTTGTTCTGGAAGTAAACAAAGGAGTCCAATGGATGTGTTTGGGATTGTAGCCTTTGCAGACCATTTACATTAATTAAAACAATATAACACACTACAGGAAAGTGAAAACCCCGAAAAAGGTTGTGCTTTGTTCTACCTCGAGTAGGGGTATCTAAAAAACGAAGGCCTTTTCTTAGGGATTTCGTTCCGTGAAAAAAAGAGTCAAACTTTCCGAATCATGCTGTAATCATTTTGTCTTCAATTATCTCACATGTATTCCTCTTTTCCTCCAGACCTGCTGACACTGTTCCCTCTCTATAATGCTGAGGTTGGACCTGAGCTTTTTACGTTTCTGCCTCAGCAACCAGATCCCTCTGAGAGAAGCCGAGCCATCGCTTCACATGGTGTCGGATCTCGGCCATATTGAATCCGAATGGGAACGGCAGTGTTGGTTTACGCTCCTTCCTTCAATAGCCGAGGGACAATGGGAGCGGGACAGCGAGAGGCCCGACCTCTCCCTGGACACACAGAGACAGACAGAGCATTGAAGAGGATGAGGATCCGTCAGAAAGCAGCGCCGGCTAAAGTTAAAGGCTCAGGTTCTGCGTCTGGAGAAAAGGGATGCTGGTTGGTAACAGTAGACAGGAAGCTTTGTGGAACCTGCAGCGTCTTTATGCCGCAGAACAACCTGCTGCAGTGTCGAGCCGCCGAATCAGAAACACTGAAAGAAGGTCGGCGGCATCAAGGGACGTCAAGCCGACTTCTGACCTGATTTACTGACAAGTTTACTGACGTGACTGTTGGAAGGAGGACAATGTCTCAATGTCATGATGTTTAACTTTTACTGTCAATATGTCCAATGCCCAGAGGTGGGAAGTAGTGGAGTAAACATTCTTCGTTACTGTACTTAAGTAAATGTTTCTGGTATCAGTACTTTCTACTTCTTACATTTTCCAAACAGGCTGGTTCCTTTAGTTTGAATGTGTGTTTGGTGGCGTGATCATTATTATTTAGGGTCATTGCGTGCCTATTGATTTGAACACGATCCGTGTATCCATCATTTCCTGGTCTTCTCTAAAGAAGAGGGACCAATGAAAACGTTGTCATGTTGCCGTTGTTCAGCATGGAAACATTCATTAGCTAACAATGACATTATTGTTCTATTAATATAAAGGGAGGTCAGGTACTCTTTAAAACAGCTGCTAGTTATGGGTACTTTTTAATAAGTACATTTCGAAACCCATACTTCTTTACTTTTACTTGAGGAAAGAAGTTTAGTCAGTACTTCTACTTTTACCAGAGTATTTTTAAACAGAGTATCTGTACTTCTAGTTGAGTAAAGGATGTGAGTACTTTTGCCATCTCTGACAATGCCAATCCAATGACTGTGTTTAAATAACATGTTCCTGCCCGACGACCCCTCATAGTGCTTTCACATTTACAAGTCAGCATTCACCCATCAGTGGAGGATCTAGACATTTTGACATAGGGGGGCAAGCGGTTGGCAAGAGGTCTTTTCAGGGTGGCGTGGGATGATGGACGGTAAGCAGGATTCAACAAAACAAAAATACTTTAAAGCTATTTGTTGTTATATCATGCCCTAACACTCTACCAAAGCATTCTATATGCACAACAACAACAACAACAACAAGCCCATGTGTTTAAACAAAACAAACTTAACATTTTAAAGTATAAAGAGCAAAATGAAGATCTAAAATAAAACGTCGAAAAATTGCCTCTAGGGTGTAGTGAACTCAATTAGATGTTTGGATTCAACTTTTTTTGTCATTGCAAAGATTTTTAAGATTTAAAAATGTAGCATAGCAGATGAGTTTAGCAGATAACCAAAAGTGGTAAAGTGCAAATCATTTTACATATGTATAGGGAATAATAGTGAGGTATTAACATTATATGCAGTAAGGTAAAGAGTACAGCATTGGGGACAGCACCATTAACAAGGAACCTGTGCTTTGAGCTAATGAGCTAAATGTTTTTTGACCTGTTGAGGTTTTTCACAATTTAAACCAAAAAAGTCTACAATAGGATAATGTGGTGAGGTGGCACCACTGGAAGATTAAGTGGAGTCAGTAAGATGTATCCTCTGGGGATCATGCAAGTCATTTCAACAAGGATGCACATCTTTGCGGTGCTGGACATTATCATTGAATCTAAATGTGACTTACAGAATCGTCTAATTTGAGTGTAATTCTTAGGTTACTGGGCAGGTCAATTATTCTTCTCCTGGAAATCTCCAAATGATTTGTTATTATGGCAAACGTATGAACCTAAGTGTCTGATGTTTTCTCTGTGTTTGCTGTGAACACTGAGGTTCTTCCGATAGATAAACATCAGTATTGGGAAGAGGGAAATGAGCAGAGAGGTGGTAACGACCTCTTCTTCTCCTGCCTTTTTCCTGTAATTGTCCTCCATTGTTTAAAGACAGAAAATTCTGAGAGAACAAATGAAGGTTTGGAGGAGCAGCTGGTCACCTGCTGTCATGGTGGCAATGGCAGGAAATCCAGCATAAACACTCACTCTGTGTTAGGCGGCGGCTCTGCTTAATGTTCCTCATCCCAGAGGACTTCTGACTGATGGAAAAGCTTTTTTCCAGATGCGTTTTCTTTTTTGTTTCAAACAAACCATTCATCTCGACAACAATGAGGTCAGCCACTATTCTGGCTCTCCAAACAGGAATCCCTAAACAAAGTTCAGCTCGTTCATGTTTGGCTGCAGTGCTGTGTGTGTTCACTGGTGTGTGAGCTATTATGGAAGGACATGCATGGGGGTTTGTAATTTGGACTGGGCACCAGTGACATCAGCTGAGAGCAGGAAGGCTTTGATACAGCCTGGAAACCACCAGGAGGATGTTTAGCCGTCTGAGTAACCAGAACAACAATGAAGTCCCAGGTTGTTGGGTTTCCCGTGACCATTGGGCCTTTGAAACCTTTTGTAAATTATTACACGTTTGCGAGAGAGAAATTGTTTCTTTAATGTTAATTTTTAGTGAAATTGCAGATGATTCACACAGGGAAACATTTGTGCAAACCCGCTGTGAAAACACCCACTGCATAGATTATAATAAATGTACTTGAGAAATGAACAGGGGCAATGCACAAAGTAAATATTACTATATAAAAAACAAGGCTACAGATAAAAAAAAAAAACCTTTCACTTTCAATGATTCAAGTTCTCTGTTTTTAATTGTATTGTCGGTTAATCGAGCCATAAATATCAATTATTTGTCAGAGGATTTTCAATTAAATCTGGTGGAAAATCAGGCAGTTGGTGTGGTGCAGCCGTGCATTTAGCAACATACTCACAATACCAAAGCCCTGGTGTTTATTGACAATATTCAAATAGCAAAGTTGAACTTCATTCATGTCTGAAGCAAGAAATGTCCATAAGGTACAAGTGACAATTTGAGACAGATGTTTATCGTACGCACCTGTCACTAAGGCATTAGGTGTGAAAGCCCGATTAGCATGAGCATTTGCTAACTGGAGCTACAAAACTAAACGCTTAGCTGAGGTTGATGGGAATTGGGACCATGGCACATTATTATAATTCATCCTCTGGGGACCATGAATGTATGATCTAAATCACATGTGTCAAACTCAAGGCCCGGGGGCCAAATCAGGCCCTTGGTGGATTTAATTTCGGCCCGCAGGATAATTTCTAATTACTATTAGATCTGGCCCGCCGGTATATTGCACACACACCTTCACTCAATCCTGAGGGTTTCCTCAGCTCAGAGCCTGACCCCAAACATTGATGAACTTGCACCCAAGATGAGATGCCAAGTATCTGGCTTGAACTAGCATCACAGAGCAGCAAACTGAGTTTCAATGGATGTTTCCTTCTGCACTTTTTTTCTTGAGACAACAGGGCGTGTTTGTTTTTTTCTTTGAGGGAAATAGTTTTTTTGAAGCTGTTGTTGGCCTGTGGGAAAATGTACTCATAAGAAATGACTCTGGAAAAGCTGCAGATAGAGCCATAAGAAATGAATGCAACTGATTATTTAATGTTTAATGTTGTTTTTATAGGCAATCATTTAAGCTTTGTTAATTCCAGGTTTAATATGTGCAATAAGTTCATTTCAATAAGTTTTGCAATAAACATTGAACCAGTCCGGCCCTCCACTAGTACCGATATTTTAATTTTGGCCCACTGTGTATTTCAGTTTGACAAACCTGATCTAAACTGTATGTTGATCCATTAAACAACTGTTGAGATGTTTCAGGCTGTGCCAAAGGTGTGAACTAATGACAATCAAGGCCATTCTTGGCTAAAAAGCTCATACACTTTCCAGTAGATCCCAGAATGTCTATAAGATCCCTAAAAATTGTAGGATAAAGTATTTGTTTAAATAATTTTCCCTCATAAAATGTGTGTTACTGGACTGTAAACAGGTCAGAAAGAGTTAAAAAAAAAAAATTCAGTTTTATTGGTTTTCCAAATTCAGACAACATTTCTCAACCCTTGTGCATGTTGCCCCTGAGAGTTAAACATTTTGTAAGTCTCAGCCTTTTTCTCCAGTCAGCTTGACCTTAGTTTGCTCAGTAGGATAAACGGTGCCCTTTGTGCTGTCAAGCAAAATAAATCAGATTTCCCTCCAAAATCTGACCTGCCAGATTGCACATTACTCAATCATGGATTCATCTTGATCTGCAATCATTTACTGCTGTTAAATGTTTCACATCTAATGTATCCTCGTTGCCCTCATTGTCCTCTGAACTATTAATAACTCTAGACCGATTCCAGCTCAACAGTTAAAGGTTAACTCGTACAGGAAAACAGTGACTAACACACCCTGCTCCGTGGAAATCTGGTGACACATTAATACTATCCTGGAGCTGGAATTCACCCATAACCCCTTGCTGTTGGCCTTTGGATTGGTGTGATAACAGTGATTACTGCTGATGCCATGCAGTGGGGAGACTCATTGCATCACTGTGGTTGGTGGCCTGAGTAACTGCATGATGACATGTCGTGTCAAAATCAGTCAACAGTCCATTAACCAAAGATCTAGTATCAGAGGGAAGGAACTTGGTTTATTTTTGAAGTATTAATCAGAGGTGGGAAGTAGTGGAGTACAAATACTTCATTACTGTACTTAAGTACATTTTTCTGGTATCAGTACTTTACTCCACTACTAATTTTTCTGACGACTTTTCAATTTTACTTCTTACATTTGTAACACAAATACCTGTACTTTCTATTCTTACATTTTCCAAACAGGCTGGTTCCTTTAGTTTGAATGTGTGTTTGGTGGCGTGATCATTATTATTTAGAGTCATTGCGTGCCTATTGATTTGAACACGATCCGTGTATCCATCATTTCCTGGTCTTCTCTAAAGAAGAGGCACCAATGAAAACGTTGTCATGTTGCCGTTGTTCAGCATGGAAACATTCATTAGCTAACAATGACATTATTGTTCTATTAATATAAAGGGAAGTCAGGTACTCTTTAAAACAGCTGCTAGTTATGGGTACTTTTTACTGAAGTACATTTCAAAGCCCATACTTCTTTACTTTTACTTGAGTAAAGAAGTTTAGTCAGTACTTCTACTTTTACCAGAGTATTTTTAAACACGAGTATCTGTACTTCTACTTGAGTAAAGGATGTGTTTACTTTTGCCATCTCTGGTATTAAGTATAAAGTAACTTAATTCTCTGATATTATTCATGTCAGTGAAAACATACCTGTGTAAACAGTGAAAGGAATATATTTTGTTTCCTTATACATGATTAAGTTAAGTTAAAGACCTTTTCTTAGTAGAAATTTTTCTCTGTGGCGCCATTATGATAAAAATTTAATTTATTTTGCCAAAAAATATATATAATATAATGGTCAGGTTGCAATTCAATGTCTGGATCACATTGCTTCTCCCCGGAGGATGGCCTTTTTAGAATAAACATTCATTTTTTATCTTTTTCTTCATTTGGCAAAAGTAAACACATCCTTTACTCAAGTAGAAGTACAGATACTCGTGTTTAAAAATACTCTGGTAGAAGTAGAAGAACTGACTAAACTTCTTTACTCAAGTAAAAGTAAAGAAGTATGGGCTTTGAAATGTACTTCAGTAAAAAGTACCCATAACTAGCAGCTGTTTTAAACAGTACCTGACCTCCCTTTATATTAATAGAACAATAATGTCATTGTTAGCTAATGAATGTTTCCATGCTGAACAACGGCAACATGACAACGTTTTCATTGGTCCCTCTTCTTTAGAGAAGACCAGGAAATGAATATCATCAAGTTACTATTCAAAATGTTGGTTTTGTGATTGCTGTAATTCTTCTTCTTTCGTGTAACGTCAGAGGTCCAACTCGGTGTCGTGTAGCCATGCCCGCATCTCTGGTCCTAAGTCGAAGAGGCTGGCTTCAGAGGGTGGTCTATATAAAGGGCAGGTGGTTATTATATGTTCGGCAGTCTGTTCAGGGTCACCGCACTCGCATGCAGCACTGTTTGCCAGGCCCCACTTCTTCATTGATGTTTTGAAGCGACCGACCCCAGTTCGTAGACGGTTTAGTGTGGTCCATTGCCGGCGTGCTAGGTCGTCTCCTCCTATGGCGCCATCTCCTGGGTCCCAGATGTAGCGATGGATGCGGGAGGGCCCGGCTAGCTCCCACTCCTGCCTCCAAGCAGCCGCCAACCATGCATCTCTGGAGAGGTCCTCAGAGGTGGAATTGAGAATCTCTTGTGCTGCCTTGTTGAAGGGGAGGCAGGACTTGAGCCTACTTAGAGGCGCTGCTCTCGTTGTCGTGTTATGCAGGATGTGCCAGTCATGCTTTTGGGCTTTCCTGGCCATTACTGTAATGTTTTTGTTGAGCTACTGTATGGGGGTTTTAGACTGAGTCTTTTTCCGTTTGCCTGATTTTTATCTGCTACTCTCTTTGCCAAGTATTTCCAGACATATGTTCTAATATATATTATGAGCTACTGTATGTTTTTTTGCCATTCTTAAAACTATTTACCAGGTTGCAAAACATGTGGCGTTCCCCAGGGTTCAACTCTGAATCTTCTACTATTCAACCAAATCATGCAATACTATAAGATTACTCATTATATGTCACTTTTATTAAGTTAAGTTTGTGACTCATTTCTTGCAGTTGCAGTACTTAGGGTCATAACAAAACTAAGGATATTACCCAAAAGCCTCAGCAGTACTAAGTGTTTTGTAAAGTAAAAGTAAGCACGATACCAAATTGGTGGACATGACGACCATTATGCCTGGAAAACCTCATCATGCATAGCATAATCATTGTGAGCTTGTTAGCATGTCTAAACTAGCATTCAAATATTAAAGCCTCTCAAAACTGCTAGCATGGATGTGGCGTCTCAGTGTGTTTCAGATGAAAGTAATTCATAGATTTTTTCCAGCTCAGTGAGCATTTAGTCTGAGTTTCAGCACTGACTCACTGTATTCAGAAGATTTTGTTGTTGCCCTTCAAGGAACAAATCATTCATACTTGTTCTTGGCTCTGGGCCCTCATTGTAGTGAAAGGCGGGGGAGGTTTTTCTTGGCACAGACAGCTATTGGCAGGGCATTTCAAACATTCAGCCAAGCAGCTCTCACCTCAGAGGCTGAGCTCCAATCACCTGGCTCTGTGCTGAAGGATAAAGGAAGTCAGATATCAAGACCAAGGTCGCCCACATCTCCCACCAACAAGCCGTCCTCAGTTTACAAAATACTGTGTTCCCAAAAACGATTCATGCTACATTTCCTATTAGGCCAACCTGCCACTACACTGGCATGCAGTAAACTTGTTTTAGGTATGTAGGTGCACAGTTATTGGGGCTGTATGAAGGGTTAATAAAAAACGGTTTGGACCCGTATTTGTTCAATTTCTAACTGAGTATAATGACAATACAAATCGTATGACCCTGAGACCATAAATGTTGCAGTTTACTCCAGGCCATAACAGCAAAAGAGATAAGACAAATTGGTCCAATAGTGGATCAGGATAGAGAGCAGGTGTCCAATTGGTAGACTAAAACCGCCAGACTAAGGGACAGTTTTATCCCACAGGTCATAAGACACCTGCACTTTTGAAAGAACATCCATCTGTTTGCAACTTGTATATGTCAATATTCCAATTACTTGGATATAGACTATTCTGCAATATTTCTATTATATTCTATTTTATTTTATTTACTTGCACTATTATCTGTTTTATTGTGTTGCACTGTTGGAGGAGCCTGTGACCTAAGATTTTCATTGACATAACTACACTGTAGCTAGGTACAAATGACAATAAAGGCCTTGAATCTTGAATCTTGAGTCTTGAAAAGGGTCAAAACAGGTAAGCAGAGAAAATGGCTGGACCACTGAGACAAATCAAATAGACGAATGGGATCAGTTGATATGTTACTGGGTAAACAGGGTTTACTGCAGGGCAAGTGGGAGTGGCACGGTCTGAAAGAACAGGACAGAGTTCATGCCAGCGAAAAAAGCAGACCAGGAAAATTAGATTAGGAAATGGTGATACTGAATGACCTTATCCGGGGCCTTCCCTTTATTTGGAATAAAACACGTATTCTTGCTTCTAGAGTACAATTGTTTATCCTACTTATTTGACCAACTAGACATATTGTTTCAGAAATAAATTCACGATAACAAATCAGAAGCTTAAGCTCCTGTATGAGAAATGTAAAAAATATATATTATTCATGTCATATTAAATCATAGGTTTGTGTTTTCTTTGAGTCAGCAGCACAAGCTGACAGCGAGACATCCTGGTTTCCTGTCTGGATGTTTCCCTGTCACACTAGCGGCATGTTTTGGAAAGAAACTCTTCATGTGAGTGAGGTCATGTGTTTTCTCTGCCAAGTCAGCTCGGCGATGAGATCAGAGGTTACATTACCCAATCATCACTTGATCTCCTCTGTGAAGCCAGAAGAAACGACGGCTCCTCGCCAGCGCTGTGACAATACAGAGCAGTGTGTGTTGACAGGGAGAGGAAACACTCCCTCCTCCTCCTCCTCCTCCTCTTCCTCATCCAAAGCTGTAAACACTAATCCACTCTGTCTACCCGTTCACCTCCCCGCCTCGCAGCCCTGCTTTCCCTCTATTTGTATAACCACAATTCAACCAGTGCTGTTTTATCAAGACCCAACACCTGCTGCAAATGTTCATTTTTCATTCAAAAGATATAATTAAAGTGGGCAGTATTTTATTCCACTCTACAGTATTTAATTTCATCTATTTAACATGCACATAGTTCACATATTCCTGCATTTCACTTGCACTTGGACTGTTTTCTTGAACTAATTTATGTCTTTTTTAATCTCTTAAGTATGCTGTATGAAATGTTGAACAAGACTGGGCCTTACGCTTTTCATCGCCAACAACTAAGCTGTTTGGACATATGGCAAACATTTTTTTTAAATGTCTGTTGGCTTATTTCAGTGCTCAATTACACTGACTGTTTTATCTGAGTTTCATATTTACCTTTGATCCCAATATATTTCGTGTATATTGACACTCTAAATCCTAATCTAATCTGTTCTGGTTGTGATATGAGTGTTATGGCGCCTAAAATTAGCCTTCTGCGATTAGCCTCCAACATGAATGCATCAGAGCTGAATTTTTGTGATACTGGCAGGTAAACGGTAAACCCTCGTCCCTTATCTAATTGTATTGCGTTTTGCACTCCAAAGAAATCTCCATCTTTTCCTAGAAATTCTAGTCTGGAGAAACATTTGAGTGCCTGTTTTTAATAGAAATCAACCTGTCACTAAGAACAAAGAATAAAACAGATGAAAACATTTGTGAAAGTGTTTTGTATTTTTTACAGTTGCATTTTATCTGATGTTTTTAAGACAATTTGACTTCTACATCTAGACAAAAATCAAAAAAATAGGATTGGTGTCAAATATTGTCACTGGTTGGGTTTCCGTAGAACAATACATGTCTCTTTAGATGCTAAATCCTCCTCTTTGTTCCCCAGCTATAGTCTCTAACTGTGTTTCGTAAGTAAGGTGTATTGGGTTGATCAGGAAACAGCTGGGACTGAATCAGACAGAACATTTGATTTAAAACCAAAACTACGAGCCAAAAAACAAAGCTTTTTTTGTGTGAATACATCACTATGAATGTCCTTTGCAGCGTTATTGGAATCCCTATTGGTTTACACAATACTGATAAGTGGAGTCTTGAGTTTTTGCTTCTCTGTTGATCGAACAGCAAATCCAAATGCTTATTTCACACACTGTGCTCTTTGTTTGAGAGTGTAAACAGCAACATGGATGATAAATAGCTATTCTCATGGATTAAAGGAGATTACACCAAAACAAGGGTTGTAGATTTAAAGGGCAGTATGACATTTTAAGAATTCCTTTTGTTTGTTTGTCTTAATCAGATTCCCTGATAGATCCATGACGTGGTGAGCTTAGTTTAGTTTAGCATTACGACTGGAAGCAGTGGGGAACTCTGTTAGATTAGGTCTGTTAAAGGAGAAAGACTACCACTTTCCAAAATCTGCCAAATATCTCGACATACCAACTTCCCATAATCCTACCACCTCATTCAGTGACCCATATTGGTGGGGGGTAACCCTGAGGTTAGGAAACTGTTCGCAGGGACACATTTGACAAAATAATGATATTTTTGGTAATTATCAGAGTGGGGAGAGTTACTTTAAAGGTCACCTATTATGCAAAATCCACTTCTCCATCTCTTCTACATCACCATGTGTCCCCTCTGTGTAAAGAGACTCTGAAGTTCAGGAAAAAGATTCTCTCTCTTTTTGTCCTGATCCATTTATATAAAAACCTGTCTGAAAATGAGCTGATCAGATTTTGGCCACTTTATGATGTCATAATGTTTTTTTGGCTTGTGTAACCATTAGCCAATCACCAACCAAGGTAACCCCCCCCACCTTATCACCTGAATCTCCTCCTAGAGCACCATTGTGTTCTTTTTAACCAAATATCTCTCAGAGGGCGTGGGGAGGGGCTCCTTATTTTCATCTAAAGTAACAGACAGAGAATCAGCACTTTGGAAACAGGGCTGAAACAGAGGGGATTATGGGATGCTGCAATGATCTGTTTGGTGTTTGGAGCCAAACACTTCAGAGACAGGTTCTGTATATATCTGAGACCTATAATATATTGATGAAAAACAGTATAATAGGGACCTTTAAAAAATGTATTACTTTACAATTACTACATGTAAAAAATGTAATCAGTATCTTAATCTGAGTATCAGACTGTGAAGGTAATGTAAACTGATTATTTTCGTTGCTTTCAGATGACCTTAATATCAAATCGATCCAAGAAAGAATAAATATCAATATGAAGTATTTTGTAAGACAACAGAACAATTTTCACCTTAGAAAATAAGAAATATTAAGCATCAAATACGTGTGATATATTAAAGGCCAGACCTACATCAATCAATCAATCAATGTTTATTTATATAGCCCAATATCACAAATGTTACATTTGTCTCAGTGGACTTCACAGTTTGTACAGAATATCAGTATAACAATACGACACCCTCTGTCCTTAGACCCTCACATCATACAAGGAAAAACTTCCAGAGAAACCCCACAGTTTAAAGGGGAAAATGGGAGAAACCTCAGGGAGAGCAACAGAGGAGGGATCCCTCTCCCAGGACGGACAGACGTGCAATAGATGCCGTGTGTAAATCGAAGAGATAATACATTTTACAGCGTAGGTAGACCGAATGTTTGGAAATGCATGTGTCTATAATAAGAAGATGAATCCATGAGGATGTCAACAATCCTGTGGGAGCCATCAGGGAAGTAGTATGATGAGAGTCAGGCAGGACCTACAGAAGGGTATAGTTTTCAAATGCTGTTTTAAATTAATACATTAATTAAAAGCAAACACTATTTGTTTACTAACTACTGCATTTAAAATATATATATATTCATACTAAAAGAAGGATTCAGCAGTATGTCTCCCTAAAATAAATTAATCTTCATTTTAAAGTTTATTGTAATAGTAATCTATTTTTTAAGTAGCTGTAAGGGAATCTGATCCTTTTTTTGTAACCTATTTACGTAATCCCGCTACATGTAACACACTCCCGAGCCTGGTAATGATTGACATCGCTCAAAGTTCAAAGATGATGGGATGAGATAATAATTGATTCAACCTGTGTGCAAATCTCAAGGAATCATTGACGACATGCAACCATTTTTATTGATGTTGTAAGTCAAATTAAAACAAAATAACACACTGAGTAATAGATAAAAATACCAAATTAAACAAAATATATATAAGAACTTAAACAGCATTAACGAGACAACAACCAAAAAAACCACACAAAAAAACAGCTACATTCAAGGGCAGAGAAACTTGTACTCATGGTTTTAAATTGACCTCTATGTGCAGTTGCGTAACGTTATAATGAGTTGCAAAAATAAGTGCTGTACAAAATACACATATAAACTGATGACGTGGTTATGATGAAAAACTGATGCAAAGACATACAATCTTTGTCCTTGCCTCTCAGAAGGATTTTATGTATTTTAGTTTTATTTTGGAAAAGTTTTATAGACAGCTCTCTCTCTCTCTCTCTCTCTCTCTCTCTCTCTCTCTCTCTCTCTCTCTCTCTCTCTCTCTCTCTCTCTCGCTTCTCCAATTAAAGCTCTGAGTCATGGGGTTGCACAATAGCCGAGCTGCGTAATCACATAAAGCCGGCTTATCTGTCTCGCCAAGGGCACCCAGTGTACTCTGACCCACTGTGTGTGTGTGTGTGTGTGTGTGTGTGTGTGTGTGTGTGTGTGTGTGTGTGTGTGTGTGTGTGTGTGTGTGTGCAGAGATACGCAGTCTGAGAGCAGATCCATTAGGAGGAAGTGAAATGGAGCGAGAAACAGGTTGTAGAGGAGCAACAGAGCAGGTAGACGATAAAATCAAATCACATCCAGAGATACAAACGACAGATGGAGACGAGTCAGAGCTCACAGGAGTCACCAGCGGTGGAAGGAGTACTGATATCAGATATATTACTTAGGCCTGAACACAGGCATTTCGAAGTTACAGGTGAAAGTCATGCATTCATAATTTTACTGAAGGGGAAGAACCAAGGTATTATCATTTGAAAACTTAAAGAGGACACATTATGCTAATTTCAGGTTCATATCAGTATGTAGTGTCTCTACTGGGACATGTCTCCATGCTTTAATGTCCAAAAAGCTCTTTACTTTTCTCATACTGCCTGTGCTGCAGCACCTCTTTTCACCCTCTGTCTGAAACCAGAGCCCAGTCTGCTCTGATTGGTTAGTCGGCTGTTTCTGTTGTGATTGGTCAACCGCTCAGAGATGTCCCGCCCCTTAGCCTATCACGTACAATGTGTTGGAGCGCTAGCCAATAGAAGCGCCAGTGTTACATAGGGATGTCGCTATGCTACAGAGGCACATTTTCATAGCGGAAATGAATAAACATATCAACTAGTGGCACGGTAATGACACAAACACACACACAAAGATCTCAGTTACATAAACTGTTGTGCTATGACAGTTTGTGATGGATGCTGAAACAGGAAAAGTCTGACATGTTACAATCCTCTAAAGTTTAAACTGTTTTGCATGTAGCAGTTTTTTCTTTGATAAAGTTGTTAAGGAGCAGCAGCACTACAAAGGTGTATGAGGAGCACTGTAGATAGAATAAGGAAAAAGAACAATGCTACACACACACCCACACACACACACACACACACCCACACACACACACACACACACACACACTCACATTGACTGTAATGATAATCATATGCAAATCAACTCGGACAAAGAATGATGGTGCTGTTTCCATCCTGTCTGATTATTTTGGACAGAATCAAATGCAGGCTGCATTCATTACACATACCGACACACACACACACATACCGACACACACACACACACACACACACAAACACACACACACAGACAGACACACACACACACAGACACACACATCTGCCTCCAATAACCGCAATCAGATAAATGTCTGAGCAGCCACACAGCGAGGCCTGGCAAGTGAATCAGCTGCCGGCCACAGGACAAAGACAGAAATGGGGAGGAGGTGGGGGTCTTGGAAAAAAGTCTGAAAAATGAAAAATTGGAGGGGGGGGGGACTCATGTGCTAGACATCGTAAAACTGTTTCCTGCGACTCACGGACTCAGGGAGGGGTTGTTATTTTTTATTTTACAAGCTTCTCTTCCCTAAATGAAACAGACAAGTGTTCGTAATAACACAACCAGACATGGGGGAGTTTTTCTTTTGAGATTTTTCAAAAAATACATTCAGCAGCTCAGTGTGTGCAGTTGGATACAACACATTTAAGGGAACATTTGCTCTATTTAAGTCTGTGCAGTGTTGATGCTAAATGTATTCAATTAAAGCATTCAATTCCTCAGTGAGTGCTGACCAAGAAAGAGTTGTTCTTCTCGTTCCCAGCATGCATTGCTCACACTCTTCTAGCAACCAGGATCCTTGACACCTATATCTTCTTGCAAAGCTAATGTAGATTCGGTCTCCCTCAGCTAGATTTATTTTGGCCATGTGCTCTCAAATTAGTCTCAAATTAATCAGACAAATCCCTACAACATGTATCCTGGTCCATAACATCCTCTCATATTTTGAAATGTGACTTATTACCCTGGCCGACAAGTACAAATGCGCTATAACGGTCCAAAACATTTATATTTGTATAGATTATATATTTGGCAACTGTAACTGTCACTGCAAACTCACCTAAAATGTACGTTTTATTGGCTTATTTTAACAATGTGATTGCATGATTTCTTCTTATGTTATTGCAGATCTGCTGTAAGCTAGCTAGCTAATGTAGCTAATTGTTTGGCTTTGGGTAATCATTTCTCATATATATAGCAACATCTGATGTATGAATTTGTCGGATACATTTATTTGCATCATGCAGCCGTACTGAAGGCCTTCATTTTGGATTAGATAAATCCTCAAAAGCAACACATGCCCTCTTCTTCTGCTGCCTCGAAGGATGTTTACTGTCACTAAACCATGGAGGAGAAACTCCCTCTAATACTCTACCATCCGCCTCTCAGCCAGCACTCGGTGGTGGCTTTGAACTTTTGGCAAGCTCAGCGTTTGATGTCAGCAGTCTGGAAGAAGCCTGAACCTGTGGTTTGCTCGAGGTTTGCTCGTGGTTTGTCGGGACGTTACGTAAGGCGTCATTATTTGCAGCTTCTTGCTGCGGGGGCCTCAGTTACATCATGGTTGAACTTTGCCGTGTGGCGCTGATGTTATTTTTGGCAAAGTAGTGTTATGCACCTGAATAGAGAAAGGCTGGCGCCGCACTCAGGAAAAAGAAGAAGAAGAAGAAGGAGGAGGGGGAGGAAGAAGAGGAGGTGACAGGGAACGTTAGCCACAACCAGCGAGGCTGTTAAAGACTAAATGAGAGTTAAACGCTCCCCTGCTGATGACTTTAGCAGCCGGTCCCTGTGGACGCTGTCGGAAAGAGCGACGGGAAGGAAAAAGTCAAGGCGTTCCAGTTTGGAGCGAGTCTCCTTCAGTGACTGCTTTCACAGATTAGGATATTCTTTTTGAGCTGAAAAAAACCCTTACAGTCTTTGTTGGGCTTCGTCTCCTGCCTCTTAAATCGTCTGCGGTCTGGAAACATTTTCCTGACGAGAGAAGCTGGCGAGGCTCCGAGCTGCAATCATTATGTCAACTTCTGTAACAAGGCTGATTCTAAGGCACGGATCTTCCCCTCCCGTCTGCTTTTCAAGCTAAATGTCTCCTTTTTTATTTTAAACAAACACATTTGTTGAAATTCCGATCATTTCCCCCCGGCTCCCACCTCCCGACAGTTTATTTGGAAATTCAGGTTAGACTTGATATCCTGTCTTCCCTGAAAAAAAACTGGCATCCCGGCCCCTACCACACACACACACACACACACACACACACACACACACACACACACACACACACACACACACACACACACACGCACATGCGCACACACACGCACACACACACACACACGCACACACACGCACACACACGCACAAGCATACGCACACACGCACACACACACGCACGCACACACACACGCATGCGCACACACACACACACACACGCAGAATCCCCATCATGGCTGCAGATGTGCACATGTGGCTCCAGTGAGTGAGTCATTATTTTGGGTTTGCTCTCTGCTCTTTCTCTCTCTGCCACCATGGCAACTGACGGATGTTTGGCAGGAAGTCCTTGGCACTGAGCCAGACTGAACCAGTAATAGATCTGCAGGGATAGAAAGACAGAGGGTTTTTTTAATGTATTTGTGCCACAGAAACAGAAAACAAGTGTGTGTGCCAGTGTGAGTTAAACTGTGCAAACATAAGAGAGGAGAGATGGGCTGGGCTTCAGTTTGGCGAAGATCCAGTCGCTCCATAAAGCTCTGATTCTGAACCTCTGGCACTACAAAGCTTTTTGCCACAACGCTCCCGCTTGGCACCCGCCGTGATTTCCCATCATCCCTTGCTTTGGCAGATGGCCGACCTTTTCCTGCAGGCCTGCAAAGAGGATTAGGATTGAAGGGGGGTGCGAGGGGAGGCGAAGGGAAAAAGAGAGCCTTGTTGTTTTTCTGTTGTCCCCTTAGTGACATCACCGCACCTTTTGATTCCACATGCCAGGCGTTCAAAAGTGTTTTTCCCCGGGTTTATTTGACTTGGCCGCCCATTTTATAATTCCACGGCGAGGACTGTCTCTCGGGTGATTTAGGGGGGAAGGAACGGACAAAATGGCATCTCCTGCAGCCTGAACAGTCAACAAAAACGTCTAAGGATTGAGGGTGTACAGATTGTAAACCCGCTCGAGTCAAATTTGTCAGTATATGAACAAACACTTGACTTGACTGACATCCCCAAAAAATGTTCTTTAAAAAGACATATCATGCTCATCTTCAGGTTCATGTGTATTTAGTGTCTCTACTGTGACATGTTTCCATGCTTTAATGTTCAAAAAGCTCTTTATTTTTCTCATACTGCCTGTGCTGCAGCACCTCTTTTCACCCTCTGTCTGAAACCAGAGCCCAGTCTGCTCTGATTGGTTAGCTGGCCGGCTCTTTTGTAATTGGTCAACCGCTTAGAGATGTCCCGCCCCTTAGCCTATCACGTACAATGTGTTGGAGCCCTAGCCAATAGAAGTGTGAGTGTTACATAGTGATCTCATTATGTTCCAGAAGTCAACAAAGGAGTCCAATGGAGGCGTTTTAGGGATTTAGGGTTTTGAGGAATTTAGCCTTTGCAGACAATTTAAAATGCACAAATACGTATATAACAAATACGAGGGAAAACCCCAATATGCATAATAGTGCTACTGAATGTTGATGTTTAGCTAGCGGCTAATTTAGAAAATGATGTCCCCAATCTTAATCCCCTTTTTGCAGAGCTCTGAATGACAGAAACACATTCATCCATGAACACCAAAGCTCTTTGAATCACTGAACACATTCAGAGGTCTGGAAGCTTTTATCCTTCCTGGTCCAATCACTTTCTGTTCCCAGCACTTATTGATGTTTGCGTGAAGGTCTATCAATAGATCAGTGAGTCATTTCCTGAGTGTGTACTGTATGTGTTTGTAGGACGGTAGATTTTGTGCATCTGATGGGGTTGTTTCCAGGCAGGAGCTTTTACTGCTCAGAGGAGAGGCTCTCGGCATGTAAATGAGATGGAGATGGGTTTGTAGAAATGGTAAACAGACTGTTTTTTGGTCGTCTGCCAACAGTCGTGCAGCTGGAAGAGAAGAAGAAGAAGAAGAAGAAGCAGCAGAAGCAGTGGAGTCCCAGTAAACAGGAAGCAGTTCATTACTGCTAATATCCTGACAATAAAGTTATGGGCTGATAAGTGAGAAGATTAAAGTGCATCGCCCAGGCTCTGTTTGCACTCCACAGACAGGAGGAAACACAACACATCTGCTGGGTAGTGGTGGTGGTGTGTGTGTGTGTGTGTGTGTGTGTGTGTGTGTGTGTGTGTGTGTGTGTGTGTGTGTGTGTGTGTGTGTGTGCGTGTGTGTGTGTGTGTGTGTGTGTAGGTGTGTGTGTGTGTGTTTGGGGGGGGGGGGGCGGGGGGGTTACAGAAGGAATGCAATTTAGCCTGCAGGGGAGTTTGGTGCCAAGTGTAAGAGGGGTGAGGCCAGCCCTAGAAAATGCAAATGTGTTAACAGGAATTAGCAAACAATTTAAATGTACTTGTTTCAGCACAAACCAAAATAATGCGCTAATGCAAGAGTGATGAAAACATGATATCATTGCCTAAATTAGAATTAATAAAACAAATACATTAAAAACTATAATACCCATTATTAGAAAAAGGGGAGTGAGACGCTAACGTATATGAAGAAAGGATATTTTCCAGTTTTATTTCTTAAAACCTGTTTACACATTTGATCATATTGTGGCTCAGGCGGTAAAGCGAGTCGTCCAATAATCAGAAGATCAGAGTTTAAACTCCCCCATCTCCTCCACTATTATTGTGATTGTATTGTTAGCTAGCTGGCATTAGCATTTAGATAGATAAATAGATAGATATAGATAGATAGATAGATAGATATAGATAGATAGATAGATATAGATAGATAGATAGATAGATAGATAGATAGATAGATAGATAGATAGAGAGATAGATAGATAGATAGATAGATAGATAGATAGATAGATAGATAGATAGATAGATAGATAGCATTTAGCTTCAAACTTAAAATAAAGCATTGCTAGCCTGCAGCTGAGTAATTAAAGGTGACATTAAGGGGTAGAGAGTTTAAATCTAACTAAAGAACTTCTCAATGATTTTACACATTGTTATACACCTCAAATCTTTACAGGAGGAGCAGAAATCCCCAGGATATTGACAGGACATGTTCAATGCATCTCTCAACATGTTGAAGCAGACAAAGGGAGGTAGCTTCCCTTCTTGTGTTTGTAGTTATTTAAACCTCGTCATTGAGTGGACGTTTGTTCTGCTGAAAAAGTCTGAAAGGCTTCGGTGCAGGAAGCTTCACACAGACCATAAGTGGTGTGGAGGGGGAGCTCTTAATAATTGAGCAAATAGCTTTGTAGAGTTAGCTGTGATGTGTTAAAACGGGTTTAATTTTTAAACAGAGCGTTGGGTAAATGAAGCAATGCTGTACACAGAGAAGAGGCTTTGATGATGTTGAACTGATGATGCATTCAGGGCAGAAAAATAAAACACATTTCTGTTTTATCTCGCCTCACTCTGAGGCAACTGTCAGCGGCTCAGATAATTGGCCTCGAATTCAAACAGAGAAACTGATTTGCCATCGCAGTCCCAGCAGTGTCGACTCTAAACACAATGTTTCATGAAAAGTTGTTTGAAATGTATTTACAAACTTTGGGCTATCAATGATGTTGATGATGTCTGTCAGTGCAGACCAGAGATCGGCTGAACTGTTCTCTTCCCGTCTCACAGTGTCTGAACAAGATCTGAGTTTCACCTCCTCAATGAACCCGAATTAGCCAACAGCTGGTGAATATGTGCAAAAATAAGTGGACTCCAGCAGCAAAAATGTTCAGATGTTCAAAAAGTGTGTGAGACCTAAAGCTGAGTTAGGCCCTGTGTCCACATAGCATCTTATTTTGGGCAGAAAGGCGCTGGCAGGATGCTGGGCAGAGCAATGGATGTATAAAGAGAACTGGATATGCTGTTGGAGCGCCTGTTCATTCCTATGAGAGGTTCAATTCATGAAGCCAAACTGGCCTGACTGTAGAGACCCTAAATCAGGTGTCTCAGACTCCAGGCCCGCGGGCCAGACGTGGCCCGCGAAACAGTTTCTCATGGCCCGGTTGTTGATATCACGTAATAGTGTTAATCTGGCCCGCGCGTTTGCGCTTTTAGATTTTTATTTTATTTTTGGATTGATCCCGCTGCTGGCAGGGAACTGCTGCGCGCAGTTCCATCGCCCCTCCCCCCTCCGAGGGAACTCCGCCACACGTCAATCAAATGCGCGCAGCGGAATCAATCACAGAGTGATCCAAAAGTGACACAGAGTGGAAGGAAAATATATCGCCCAGTCATGTCTTCATCAAAACTTTCAGGGAAAAGAAAAGTCGATGATGACGACAGACAATTTCAGGAGAAGTGGGAGACTGAATATTTTTTTGTCGAGTACAGGGGAAACGCAACGTGCCTTATATGCACAGAGAAAATCGCTGTATACAAGGAGTATAACGTCAAACGTCACTACTCAACTAAACATGCAGAGTATGCAAAATACCTGGGAGACGAGAGAGAGAAAAGAGTCACAGAGCTAAAAAAATGTCTATGGAAGCAACAAAATCTCTTCAAGAAAGGAAGCAATGAGGCTGATTTAGCAGTCGAAGCTAGCTATGTGGTGAGTGAGATGATTGCTAAGGCGGGAAAGCCGTTTACGGAAGGCGAGTTTGTAAAAAAGTGCATGTTGCAGGCTGCAAGTATAGTCTGTCCAGAAAAGAAGGGTCAGTTTAACAACATCAGCCTGTCAGCTAACACAGTGGCAGAGCGCATTTCTGACTTATCAAGTGACATATATGATCAGCTGTGCGACAAAGCCAAACTTTTCTGTGCATACTCTGTGGCTCTTGATGAGAGCACGGACATCACTGACACCGCTCAGCTCGCAATGTATGTCCGTGGTGTTGATGACAAGTTTGAAGTGACAGAGGAGTTGCTGACAGTGAAACCAATGCATGGCCAGACCACCGCTCAGGAGATATTCCAGCAACTGTGTGATGCCATTGCGGATATCGGTCTGCCATGGAAGAGGTTTGTTGGAATTACGACCGACGGAGCGCCATCAATGACAGGGAGGAAAAATGGGCTGGTGGCACTTGTTCAAAGAAAACTGGAGGAGGAGGGTGTGGAGGAGGCTATTGCTCTGCACTGCATTATCCATCAGCAGGCCCTTTGCAGCAAATGCTTGAAGTTTGACAATGTAATGTCTGTCGTTGTGAAATGCATCAACCATATCAGATCCAGGGGCTTAAAGCACCGCCAGTTCCGTGCTTTTTTGGAGGAAATTGAGTCAGAATATGAGGATGTGCTCTACTTCACAGAGGTACGTTGGCTCAGCAGGGGAAACGTCCTGAAGAGGTTTTTTGAGTTGAGAACAGAACTGAAAGTATTCATGCTGGAGAAGGGAGGGATGGCTGTTCCCGAGCTGAGTGATCCCAAATGGCTCATGGACTTAGCTTTTCTTGTTGACATCACGCAGGAGCTGAATGCACTGAATAAGAAGTTGCAGGGCCAGGGCCAGCTTGTCAGTGCAGCATATGACAATGTCAAAGCATTCTCTACAAAACTGGTGTTATGGAAAGCCCAGCTCCCTCAGAAAAACCTCTGCCATTTCCCAGCATGCAAGGCTCTCATGGACAGGGGCACAGCATTCAGTGGTGAGAAGTATGTTGATGCCATTGTGAAGCTACAGGAGGAATTTGATCAGCGGTTTGCAGACTTCAAGACACACAGAGCCACTTTCCAAATGTTTGCAGACCCCTTCTCCTTTGATGTGGAAAATGCCCCTGGTGTGCTTCAAATGGAGCTCATTGACCTGCAGTGCAATTCTGAGCTCAAAGCCAAGTTCAGGGAAGTGAATGGGAAAGCAGACAAGCTTGGACAGTTCATGAGAGAATTGCCCCCCTCCTTCCCTGAGCTTTCCAGGATGTTCAAGCGGACCATGTGCCTTTTTGGGAGCACATATATGTGTGAACAGCTCTTTCCACCATGAACTTCAATAAGTCAAAGTACAGGTCCAGACTTACTGATGAACATCTTCAAGCCATACTAAGGGTTTCAACTGCTTCCTCCCTCAAACCAAATGTGGCTCAGCTGTGTGAGAGGAAGCGCTGCCAGGTCTCTACCAGCAAGGAGAAGGCAAGAGCAACTGTGAATAGTTATGTTGTGAAGAACCGTTCATGTTAAGAAGATGTTGAAGAACTGTTAATTTTGTATTTTTAATACATTTTTTGTGGAATACTTGAAGCGGCCCAGACTTGCCCAGACTCTACGTCCAGCGGCCCCCAGGTAAATGGAGTCTGAGACCCCTGCCCTAAATGATTGGATCTAGACCCAAATCGCTCTCTGAAAGCAGGGTCAGGCCGGCATCTCAGTGAAATGAACAGAGAGGACAAATAACTCTGAGTTGGCTTTTAGAGCATTTTACAACTTTTAAACCCCAACAATTTAAATAAGGGCTTCGAAGGAGTTGATTTGGCTCCAAAAAAATATCCGCTGAATTACAGACTTCTCTTTCCCAATGAAAGTCAACAGGAAAAGCTGTTTTTTGGCACAATAACGTCACAGACTGACATGGTAGTTGTAGTAGGCCTACCACCATTTGGAAAGACACAATAAGAGAGTAGCTAGTAAAGTAAAGTAGTGTTTAGCAGCCAAAGAGACAGATACTTCTTCTCTTCATCATGTGGACACAAACACAACTCCTATGCATGATCGTTAATGTTGAGTGTTACGTGCTGTGATGTGTTTGTGTGTTTCTCTTCCTCTGATTGTCTCCCCATGTGTTTTCTGTGTGGGACGTGTTCACTAGCTGTGGCTTGATTTTTGGAGATGTGCTCCTGTGTAACCAGTGTTTACTTTTATCACTTTCTTTTATAAGAAAGTTGTTCTCATTTTTTCCTTAGTTTGTAAATTGCCTGGTGAGCCCTCTTTATTCTTCGTCATTGAACAATATATTTTAATTTTGCAAATCAGTTTCCTCTTTCTTTTTTATCTTATATGTTGTTACTTCCTTTTAACCCTAGATTATTGGGGAACGTAACATTGAGATAAAACTAAATATCAACTTAAAAAGTGAAGGTATGTTCATAACAAAATTCAAGATTCAAAGGTTTTATTGTCATATGCACAAAGCTACAGTGTAGAAATGGCAATTCAATTCTTCTGACCTGAGCTCCTCCAACAATCCAACATATATAATAAAATACAAAAACACAAAGTAGTGCAAAAAGTCTATATACTTGTCTATATACTAGCTTGTTGACAGAATATTGTGCAGGTTTAAGGAAGTATTGACACCACTTCTCAGCTGCTGAGGAGATCAGAAACTAAACCCTGGCGCTGCAGCAGGGTGTCGAGTCTCCACAAGCCCTCTGAGTAAATCTGCTGATGAGGGAAGTGAAGGTTATTTTCAGTCACTGTGACATCTGGGACTGTAAACGGTTAATCATTCCTGGAGCTCCAGTTTGACCTCAGCCTCACCTCCCAACTCTTAAGTTTTTCCCGCGGCTGGTTTCCCATCGTGGAGACTTCCTCCCCCATGTGAAACTGCTAAGCTGAATAAACTGACGGGGTCGACCCCTGCAGACATGAAGCCAAGTCTGCAGATCTCCCATCTGAGAGGCCTAAGGGAGGCTATTTAAAGCCCCGCTGATCAGGAAAAAACACACACGGCTGACAGAGCTTCATTAGCTCGTAGCGTCTTATATCCTGAGACAGGTTTACAGTCTGATGCAGACGCAGGAGGCTTTGAGAGGAGAGGCTTTTTATAGCTATTGCACTTACTGTAAAGGCCTCAGGTTGCTTTAAAGAGAGTCGTTTTTCCACATGTAAAGGAATAAGTACCTCTTCTGCTGTTGTATCATATTCTGACTGCATACCAGTGGCCTCATGATGTCTTAAGCATCAACTTAGTCCAGTTGTAAACACGAAAAAGTGACAGAAGTATCCGAATATAAGTATATATAGCATATTTACTATCCTTTGTATTATATGTTTGCAATTTGTGAGTAGTAGGTTGGTTTATTATAGTGTAACTTATTCTGTATTTGTAGTTTGTGTGTTGGATTAAAGATACTCTGTAGATATACTGTATATATTTCACTGTTGATATGCATCAGTTCATTCCAATGTTTATTTTTTTGTATTCATGTGCAATGCCTTGTTTACATGACAAGACTATTTGCCAAAGTGGGATTAACAAAGTAAAAAAGTACTTGTGTGTGTTAAATAGAGAAAGATATTCAAACCTGGCCTAACACTGCATTAAATGGCTTTCATTGTCAGATTCTTTGTTTACCATAAATATAGATTATTCTGTGTCAACAGGTGTTTTGAAGCTGTGAATGTGTGGGGCTTTTATTTTGGAAGAAAAGAGAATTTAGGAAAGTCATTGAGAAGCTGTAATAATTTGACACAGCGTGGCACCAATTGACACAAGGCCTGCTCAAGTTAAACATGTGTTTACCAACTACTCATGTGGGTATGAGTCTGCTTCACAAATGAGGCAAGATGTACTTCCTTTCATGTGTGAAAACACTTTGAAATGATCCAATGAAGCACACCAAGGCCTTAAGTCTCAGAGGTTTGAAGCATAAACACAGAGCTAAGAGGGGGTTAAGGGATAGTTTTTGTTGCTGTAACAAAAAGGATTGGTATTAGGGTATTAACTACTTGTAAAAACACAGTATATATCGGTATATACATATATTAGTATGCCTCTAGCCGTGTCTCAGATGTTTTCAGAGATCCTGAGCTGAAATGGTAGAGTAACTCCTCCCGTCTGTGTTTTGTATTTCGGCGCTGAGTGAATTATGTGGGAAATATCGTCCAAGCTGTCAGCTCTCGTTTGTGTTTCCATTTGGGAAGTGAATTCACATGAAGGATTTCCCCCTCCCCGCCGCGCTGTGGTAGGCGACAGGATGATCAGTCAGCTGACGGAGGGGATTTATGGTGGGGGGGGGGCTGCAGGTTGTAAAGGGTCATTAGGAGAAAGGCTTCACAGAGAACCAGCAGCCATGATGAACTCATGTATTAAAACAAGATGCTCTACGCAGCAAAAATGTAGTAAAAAGAAGCCAAATATTCCAAGAAGCATAGTAAGAATCATCTACATCTACCTATTAACTACAGCGCTAGCAACTAACTTGAAGTCGTTTTAAAATTGTGCCAGTTTTAATGTTTTATAACAGCTTCTTTTATTTGCATATTGACTGGTAATGTGCCATTTCATTTGTGTTTTACGACCGCTGTATTCTTCTGCCTGTATTGTTTTGTGTTCATTTGTTGTAACTTTGTTCATGCTGCCCTCTGGGCCAGGTCGCTCTTGAAGAAGAGATTTTAATCTCAATGAGACTTTTACCTGGTTAAATAAAGGATATATATAACGTCAGTATGGCACCTTGCTCATAATCACAATGTTCACATGGTATATTTAGCAGGTTTAAAGGTTAGCACCTTAGTTTAGCGTGTTAGCATGCTAACATTTGCTAATTAGCCGTATCCCAAAGTACAGCTGAGGCCGATTGAATGTCTCGTTCTGCAGGTATTTGATTAATAAAAACAAAACAGTGGACAATTTAAAAAGATGACCTGATCTTCGTGATGTCGTAGTGAATTTACACTTAGGCCTAGTCCACGTGTTTACAGGTATTTCTGTCAAAATAATGTGAAAAGTCACCGTGCATTTATGTGTAAACATGTAAAAACACACTTTGACCATGTTGGCCAGTCACTGGTGTAGTTACACCTCCGAAAGGAGATAATGGTGCACACTAAAAACAAAAGAAAGAATCCCTGTGTAGTCAACCCAAACAATGCTCTGTTTCCAGTGACCTAAAACCTCTGTTGGGTGTGAAGAAAACGGCCTAATCAGCAACATTTAGAAAAAATTCATGTGTATACTGTATGTGGACTTTCCCTTGGTAACGTGTTCCCATTTACCTCCACCTATTAATTACTACAGTATTTCTAAAAGGTTGTTTCAATGGGGACATTGAGAGTTGCAGTGGATGCAGCTTGAAATGTGTCTTAAATCTAAGCTTTAGTTTTGGAAAAACATCCCTCTAAATCAACATTTGGATTTGGTTGTAAACAGCTGTGGGCCGTAAACATATGTAAAGCAGCTCAGGGAGTCAAGAGTGATGAAACTCTACGCAACTACCATGTAAAATGCTCTGAATTCTTCCCTGTCTTTATGTAACCCTGCTGCATTTCACCTCCTTTCTTATCCCTCTGCCTCAATGTATTTGCCTGAAGCTCAGGATGCAAATGGCTCACTGCTCAGCACATTTGCCTGCAGCAGCCGAGGCGTCGCTAGAAAAACACGACGCATTGTTCACCACCGCCAGCCTCTTCCCTCGCACTTCCTCTCCCTCTCGTTCTCCCTCTCTTTCCATCAGCTGACTGGGTAAGTGAGGCCATGTCATGATACCGCGAAGAGCCCGAAGCAGAGTTCAGGCTGTGGCTAAAATGATGTTGACTCACTGCTGGCCAGACATCAACATTATTACACATCAGTCGGATGTCTCTGCATCATTTGACCTTAACACCAATTGGGCTTGGCAGTGTGGATTAAAGAGGTCATATTATGCTCATTTTCAGGTTCAAATTTGTATTTAGTGTCTCTACTGTGACATGTTTTCATGCTTTAATGTTCAAAAAGCTCTTTATTGTTCTTATACTGCCTGTGCTGCAGCACCTCTTTTCACCCTCTGTCTGAAACCAGAGCCCAGTCTGCTCTGATTGGTTAGCTGGCCAGCTCTGTTGGGATTGGTCAACCGCTTAGAGATGTCCCTGCAGACCATATCACGTACAATGTGTTGGAGCGCTAGCCAATAGAAGCATAGGTGTTGCATAGTGATGTCACTAACTTAAGGAAGTAAACAAAGGAGTCCAATGGAGGCGTTTCAGGACGGGGGGGGGGGGGGGGGTATTTTAGCCTTTGCAGACCATTTCAGTGCACAAAAACCTCATACAAATGTTTATTTTCCCTCTTATATTGTGAAGAACATAAAAAACAGATTGTTCTTTTGCCCGTTTGTTATTTGTTTTGAAGGTCAGTAGACCGAGCAAATGGCCCGATTTCCTCTGACATGATTTTTTTCAATGCAGCAACACAATGAAAAAAAATGTGTAAATGTCTTTGCTCCACGAAACCAGTTTTTAAATAGCAAACAGATTTTGATTTCACTTCTTTAAAAAAAATAGGAACTAAATAACTGACTAAAGGACTTTAATAGACAGATTTGTATAACTACAACTCTACGAGCAAACCATATACATGTTGTTATTCAGTAATTCTTAAATTAGACTTAAGCTTAAGATAATAATTTAATAAGTGTGATAAACTCCTCTTTTTAAAACCCTGAGTACAATACAAAGTACAACAACCCTACAATAACATTAATAAGAAAGTAAACACACCATATCTATGAATACATTTTACAATAATAGTTGTAATGTCTCTGAAAGGTGAAATATCTCAAGTCACTAAAATATTTTTCAATGGACACAAAGCTGGTCCTCAGCATACAGACAGCAGCAGCACAGAAGCACTATGGATGACTTTGCCTGGTAACAACCGCGGAATTCTGTGATTGGCTGTAGGCCCTGCTGTGACGTCACGGGTGCCTGGCACTGGAATGCATGAGAGGGATTGAGCTGAGCCTGCAGCTAAACAGCTTCAACACTTGTTGCTTTCAATCTGTATGTTTCGCTTTACAACCCATGATGTATTTTTCAACATATGCGTTGAATGAATTATTTTCACTTTAGCTTGTGCTGTTAGTGGAAATAAAAAAAAATGTAAGTATGGAATATTTTTTTATATATATATTTTGTCTATCAAAATAAAGTGTGTGGTTACAGCACTTGTTGAACTCTTGAAAAAAGGAGTGTGTGTGCAGGCTGTCAGCTGAACTCTCTGCTCAGGGTTTTGGGTATTTATAAAAACCTATTTTGTTCCCCTGTGGGCAGAGACGAGGAGAGGAGAGGAAGAGGTCTCACTCTGCCTCAAATACCTGAGATCCCATTTTAAACACAAAGTTCGGAGCTAGAAAGGGACTTGAAATGTTGTCTTAAATGCCTCAGTTTTATTTTCAGTGGACATACAGTGGTTGCAATGCTAATGTCTCTTTTTCAGATCAGATTTCTTTGGGGATGTCTGATTTCTTCTGCTTGGGTTGTAAATGTTGAATCTGTTTCCTTTGCTAAATTGTATTAGGTCGGCAAAAACGAATTTGGTTTCAGTAAAATGTTGTAATTCTTGTCAAACCACATACCACTCACATGAACGAGGTCATTTCTTTTTCATTTTCAGCATTTTGGAAACGCCTTTAAAAGGTTTTGAAGGTCCTATTTCCCTTTTTATAAATTGTTATCGAATAATTATTATTGCTAAAAGGCCCTGCTTGTACATTTGCAATCAGTATAACTGAATTCAGTGTTGAATGGGAGGAACAGTGTTGAAATACTTTTCTTCAAGTAAAAGTCCTGCATTCAAAGTGTTATTTAGGGTAATAAGCAATAAAATGTAGTAAGGAGTGGGTAATTTTAGAAAAATATATTATATTATTGGATTCATTGGCCAAAAGTGCTTCTTATGCTGCCATAATAATACCATTTTGTCTACTGTTTATATCAATAATCTGAATCTGCAAAGTAGCTAGTATTGGATGTGGTCAGACAAAGCTATGTAATAAAAATTACAAAACGTGTTTCTAAAATGAGAACCGTCAACGGGAAATACTCAAGTGAAATACCTACTTGAGTAAATGTACTTAGTTATATTCAACTACTGGCTAGCTAACAGGAAGTGTTGCAATGCCTCTTCTAAATGGCATCAGATATATGCTGACTTTTGCACTTCGCCTGGTTAAGATTGTTCTACTTTCTGCACAAAACTACTGCTTGTAAAGCTGTATGTGTATTTATTTTCAACACAAACATTTCTTATAGTATTTTCATACTTTCATTGTTTTTTTCTCTGTCATTTGTCATTTTCTCTCTAAATGATCATCTTAATTCAGAATCAGAATCAGAAAACAGAATCGGTTTTATTACCAAGTAGGTTTACACATTTGCTCTGGTGTAAATGTTGCATTCAAAGACACAGAAAGGAGCAACAAATACTACTTTTATAAAAGCAATTTGTGTTTGTGAAACATACTTGACAACAAACCTGATTCAGGACATTTCTGTGTTCAGTTTTGTTTCAGTATAAACCAGCACAGAGTGATACCTCCTCTCACACACTTTTCTCTCTCTCTCTCTGTGTGTAAAGCTCTCCGGATAAAGATAGAGAGAAACGGTGCGCATGCGCCCTCAGGGGTCTTCGAAGAAAAATCCAGTAAATAGAACCTGGAGCCCGAGAGTGTCGGCGCTGACGTCACGGCCCTACATTGAGAGAGCTCGAGCTGAATTGTAAGCACGAGCTCAGACGGAGGCGCGCCGAGGCGAAGGACACAACTACTGCCATGAAGGTGTGACTGCTGATCTGTAAAGGAGGGAAATAAAACATTTTTTAATTTTTATTTGGTGATTATTTCTTCAAACAGACCGACATTTTGGAGAGTTTTGCATCCGATTTTTACAGCATGTCCTCCGCGGCGGTCGCTGCCTCCAGAAGGCAGTCCTGCTATCTGTGTGATTTACCCCGCATGCCATGGGCCATGATCTGGGATTTTACCGAGGCCGTGTGCCGCGGATGCGTCAACTACGAGGGCGCAGACCGGATTGAGTTTGTGATCGAGACGGCGCGGCAGCTGAAAAGAGCGCACGGTTTCCAGGATGGTAGATCTCCTGGACCGGGGAAGAACCACCACCACCAGCAGCAGCAGCAGCACCACCAACAACAACACGAAAAGATGAACCACCAGGCTGCAGGAGGACCAGGAGACCCGGGTTCGCGTCCCCCGCAGCCGCTGGACCGATACCCGCTGTCCGACCGGCCGCCGCGCCTCGGACCGGAGTACCAGGGTGGAGGAAGGCAAGCAAACGGCCTCCCTTTACCGAATGGGTTTCCAAAACCAGACGAGCCTCCAGAGCTGAACCGACAGAGCCCAAACCCGCGCAGGACTAGCACGGTTCCTCCCAACCTGGTGCCTTTGGTGAACGGCGGTATACCGACCATTCATCCGCTGAACGGCCGCCCTCAGATGGGTCTGGCCGGGGTGCTGGCCGCGCCTGGGGAGCAGAAGGAGATGAAACACAGGCCGGATAGTCTGCAGGACATGTCTGACAGCCACAAGGAGTGGATAGGCAAAGGCAAAACAGTGAGGGACCTGATGGCGCTGCACACTTTCGACAGCAGGTTTAAGAAGGACCACGCCGCCATGCAGAGGGTGATGGGATATGAGACCAGTGCCACTTCCTCAAAAACAGGTATAGGAACTATTCCTGGGTTTTCTTTCCTGGATACAGCAGTGGGGAGAGGTGGGAGAAGTACTCAGATACTGTACTTAAGTAAAAGTAGAAGTACCATAGTGTAGGAATACTCTGGTACAATTAAAAGTCAAAATGTTACTCTTGTAAAAGTAAAAAAGTATTGGCATCATAATATAGTAAAAGTAAAATAAGTCATTATGCAGATTGGCCCATTTCAGAATAATATAGGCTATATGATATTTTGATTATCATTAATGTATTTATCAAAGCTGGTAAAGGTGCAGCTAGTTTTAATGACTCTGTGTATACTGCAGGTAGCTTGTGATTTTACTCCAGGTGTAACTAAAGTCTTGAAAGAGTTGATTATATTTCACCTCATTAATCTAAATCTGCATAGTAACTAAAGGTATTAAATAATGTAGTATTTGGCTATACTGTGGTAAAAGTAAAAAGTAGCAAAACATTAAAATACTCTAGTAAAGAAAAGTATCTCAAAGTGTTAAGTACAGGACTTGAGTAAATGTACTTAACTACTTTATGCCCCTGCAGCTATAGGACTATTTCTGTGTTTTGTCCTCCTTCCCAGCAGTGGGATATGTTAAATTGGCATGCTCCATTAAAAACAGGAACCTAATAGCCCTGGTATTATGTGTCAGCACATTGTACGCATGCTGCTGACATGCTGGGTAATGCCACGCTGCTGAAATGGCCTCGTTCACCTCTGTGCACGCGGAGGTTTGGCAAAGAACAGCAGCAACATAAACAAAGCTTTATTCAGTGTGTGTGTGGTGTGTGTGTGTGGAGAGAAATTTCCTGTGTTTCATTATTCACAGAGCAGCATGCTGGAGTGTTTGTGTGTAGTGTGGTCGTGTTAGATTCAAGATTCAAAGGTTTATTGTCATATGCACAAAGCTACAGTGTAGAAATGGCAATGAAATTCTTCTGACCTGAGCTCCTCCAACAATGCAACATGTATAATAAAATACAAGATACGCTGTGTTAACCCTCTTCCTCTTCCTCAGACAGGGGGAAGCACCCTCGCAGCATGAAGAGGAAAGCGTCCCCAGAGCCAGACGGTGAAGGCAGCGCCCCCAAAATGAACGGTGGTGAGGGCCAGCAGTGGCACCCCTCGCCCTCTGAGATCCTAAAAATGCCCCCAGCCGCCCATCCAGGTTTCTCCTCCGCTCCCCCCTCCAC
Organism: Dissostichus eleginoides; assembly: GCA_031216635.1. Taxonomy (NCBI): domain Eukaryota; kingdom Metazoa; phylum Chordata; class Actinopteri; order Perciformes; family Nototheniidae; genus Dissostichus; species Dissostichus eleginoides. The sequence continues at coordinate 31,648,744 of CM062266.1, read as the reverse complement.
CATCTCCCCTCACTCCCACTCCCGCACCACGCCCCCAGAAGCCGCCACAGCCCAAAACGGCCAGTCCCCGATGGCGGCACTTATCCTCGCCACGGATAACGCGGGAAACACGGGATCACCGAAAGACGGAAACCAGGTTCACTCCACCACCACAGCGGGGGCGCGGCGGAACAGCGGCAGCCCCCTGTCGCCCTCGTCCGCCTCTCAGAGGAGGTTGGCACAGAGGGAGGGGTCAGTGAGCGCCGTCCCCTCCGCTCTGGACCCCATGCAGATCGCCCCAGACTCTTCTGTGCCGCCGGGCAGCGTGCCGCTCTGCTGCACTCTGTGCCACGAGCGGCTCGAGGACACTCACTTCGTCCAGTGCCCGTCGATCCCCTCGCACAAGTTCTGCTTCCCGTGTTCCCGAGAGAGCATCAAGCAGCAGGGCGCCACCGGGGAGGTGTACTGTCCGAGCGGAGAGAGGTGCCCGCTGGTCGGCTCCAACGTGCCCTGGGCCTTCATGCAGGGGGAAATAGCCACCATCTTGGCCGGGGACATAAAAGTAAAAAAGGAGCGGGACCCTTGAAATTGTTCACCAGTTGTTTTTCTGGATTTTTTTTCCCCTTTTGTAATCCAACTGCAGGACATACAGTAACACACACACGCCCCGATAATATAAATCATCCAGCAGGCCCCAGAGAGACGGACATGTACATATTGGACACAAGGGAAGTGTTATACTTCGTTAACATGGCTGTATAATTTTTTTTTTTCTTTTTCAATACATTGTGTTTCTATATTTTTGAAGATGAAAAGGTATGTACTCTTCATAACAGGCTCTTCCCCCCCATCACACTTGTTTCTTTTCAGTCGTTGGTGTACTTTAAGTCTGGAGACAGTCCTGTCCAACATAGAATGTGACTAATCTGAGCACTTGGCAAAAAAATAATAAAAAAAAAACAAAGAAAAAATGCTTCTAGCTGTACATGTATGCACTTGTTTAAGAACAAAACTTGCCAAATACAGTTTCAGACCTTGTAATAATACCTTTATTGTCTCTGTGGTTTTGCTTATTTTCCATAATCAGTGAGCCTGAGGCCTGTACTACGAAGCCGGATTTTCGCTTAGCGAGCTAACTTCAGGGAAAACTCTGGGTTTCCGGTCCTCACTTCTTAGCGGGCTAGATCTCCATGGTAACTTATGCTGAACGGCTAGCCTGGTTAGGTTCCAGGATAAGAGATCAACTCAGTGAAAGCACCGCCTGCTGACCAATCAGAGCTCCGTGTGCGGAGTTTAAAGCGATCGAGTCATATTACAGGAGAAAGGAAATACAGTTTAAACTGCCGTTGCAGGAATGACGGCCGGCAAAAATCAACTGACTGTGACTGTGAAAAATTAATAGAATATCACCTCCCATCTTCAGAGCAATCTGACTATTATAACATTAGCGTTAAGAAAGCTTACTTAAATATCTTAAGTAACCGGATCAAAGTAATATTACGTACAGTCTGCGGCACTGTGAGTGCAGGCGTCGATGTGTCCCATTATCATTCATATCACATGATATCACATCATAATGTATCATATATTTCCTTATCTGAGTCAGCTTCTTGAGCCGTATCTGGCCGTGCAACACTCACAGTGTCACATACTGTATGCAGAAGTATGATTTTAAGCAACACATTAAGTTGACGAAACACTCGAGTCAAATGTAATTAAAGTCAGATCCACTCGTGTCTTAGACGGGGCAGTGATATCATAAACCTGTTAATGTACGCATTCAAACACTTTTTCTTTTACCAGCTGTATTCACCTTGCAGGTGCAGCTATGTGGCTTTTATCCTGGATAAAGTGTTTAAGTCATGGATGTTTAACGTCTTCATATTTGTCTAATTATAGTTGACTTTTCATTCAGGAAGTATGACGCGCTGTGCTGTCAGTACGCTTGTCCATGTTTGTGATTGGTCGAATGCTCCAAATACCACCCCTTTCATGTGAATGTGCACCTAACTAGATAGGGCAAAGCTGGCTTGAGTTAACGAGTTGATAACCAGCGTCGTAGGACAGTTTAGCGAGAGGGCGTTTGTTTTGGATTAGGTAAACTGGGTAACTCAAACATATCCAGGTTAGGTTGAACCGGCTTCGTAGTACAGGCCTCAGGAGTTGGTTGGAGAGTCATGGTTGTGATTCAGCCATGATGCAATACCTTCCAACAGGAACAAACTGGCTTCCAGGGAAGAGTGGGTGGAAGAAAAGTCGAGGAGGGAGATAGAGGGAGGAGGAGGGGGTGAAGGCCAGGGTAGAAGTGTGTTGCATAAACGTTTCGTACAGTAAATCACACGTAGGTGGGCCGAGGTCGCTCGTTGCTTCGTGTCCTGCAAGAGCTGCGAGATAACAAGCGGCTAAAAATAGTCTGCCGTGGAAATACTTAGGCGTTTGTTGATGCGTCAAAACGCTTCTGACAATATGTTGCTTCTGGATTGTCTCCTCACGTTGCTGACTAACAATCCCTCTTGGCACAGAATCAACCTGACAGCTCATCAGGCCTGTTTTCATTTTTTTTAAGAACAAATCTTGGCAGCGTCTGTGTTGTTGACGGATCCCACGCCCTGCTTCCAGTGAAAGCATACAGGAGACGTGAGGTCATGAGTGGCGGTCCGCTGGGACAGTAACGATGGGTTCTTCACTGCTTTTTCCACTTAACTCGCTCTGTCACACTGTCTGGATGACGGAGGCGCCTCTGGGCTCTGTGTTGGGCCCCCGGGGGCTCCAGCATCACAACAAAGCTGCTTCATCTGACAAACTAGCTCCTGTCAGAGAGGATTTAGCTTAAATGTTGTTTATTTTGTCTTTCTTTCTTATCCAAATGGCACACATTTGGCTTATTTTCTGTGAGTACTCTACATATGGTGGTTCTTTCACTTGTGGATATTCTCTCTCCGTCACATTCGGCTGGTTTTGACAAAATGGCTTCTGTCAGAGAGGATTTGGCTAAGTTTATTTTGTCTTTTTTTATCCAAATGTTGCTTATTTCTGAGCTATTTTTAAGTGAATATTCCTCATAGTGTGATTCTTCACTTGTGGATATTCTCTCTGCGTCACATTCGTCTGGTTTAGACTTTAAAAATAACTCGAAGGAGAAGCAGTGCAGAGGGGCCCCTGCCTCAAAGTAGAGGGAGGATATAAATGCCTTGCTCAGGGGTCACGTGATCCTGGGTGGAATTCCTGAGTCACCGTCTAACCCCCCTCCCTCCCTCCCTCCCTTCTTCCTCTCTCTTTCTGTCTCCTCCCCCTCTCTGCTGCAATAACACGCCTTCCACTGTTCAAGGTTGATCACACAGAGCGGATGAATGGGGGTCTGTGTGTGTTTTTGCCGGGGCCCCCGCCGCTTTCAGAAACCATTCAGAGCTGCAGCCAGGAGAAAACGTTAACCCTTTCCTGGCTCTCTGGCTGCTTTCCCTGCAACTCTATCTGAGCACTGGCAGATGCAGGTTTCAGACCTCGAGCTGACACATCTCATGGTGCATTTAAAGCTGAAAAACTAACTTTTTAATCATTTTTGAAAACTTTAAAGTTGCACAAAGTTAGCTGGAGTAAACTTTTAGTTAGTTTATTTGTTTAGTTGTCAAGGACCATGTACAAAAAGAACATCAATCTCAGAGACAAGATTCTTTGCACTAGACGCTAGCAGTTTTACACTTTAACACTTGACCGATTTCAGGCTAAAATGTCAAATACACTTTGATTCCAGCCTCTGACTTATGAGGATTTACCAATTGTTTCATATTATTATAAACTCAATATCCTTTAGGTTTTGGTTGGTAGAAAAGAAAACAAGCACTTTATAAGAAGACGCATTGGCATTTTCCACCTTACTCTGACGCTTTAGTTGATGACACAATGGCTTAACAACAACAAACACAAACTCAAAATGTTCACTGGCAGATTCAGGTTTCAAATCTCCAGCTAACTCATTTCTTGATGCATTTCAAAACTCACTTTTCAATATTTTTGAAAACTTGGAAGTTGCAAAAAGAGTATTTTCTTACTCTAGTTTTAGTGACTCATTAGAGACAGTAACAGTTTTTGCAACACAAATATGTTCTCAATATCTTTTTAGCTTTTTAATATGAATACATCCTAACAATTTTGGCAGATTTCAAGCAAAAATGTTAAATATTGATTGGTTCCAGCGTCTGATTTATGATTATTTTACCTTTTTTCTCTGTTTTATGTAGTTATTAACTCATTACCTTTGGGTGTTATACTGTAGTAAAAAGAAAATAAGCACTTTATGAGGGGACACGCTGGCTTTTTCCACCATAACATGGACTCTTTTTCACCTAACAACAAAAACATACTTGAAAATAACGTTTAATTTTAGACTTTAAGAAAATATGTCAAACTGCTCAATAAACCAGTGTTTCATAAATGGTAAAAACAGCCTTTAAACATCAAAAACTAACATTTTTTTTAGGGCTTTTACGATGATTTGGTCTCTTGCTGAGCCAGTGAGATTAAATCAGTCTAGGTCAACAGACTATGAGCTCAGCATGCTTTTGATTATGTAACGTGTTTATTTTCAAAGGATGAAATTCCTCTTTACTCTCCGTTGTAACTGACTCTCTAAATCCAACATAAACTCTCAGGCATCCTGTTCAACACCACATAATCTCCTCAGTTAATGCCTAGGTTTTTTAATAGCAGTAAAACATGTTGGGTTACTCTTGATTGAATACATTGGTGGGAAAAGGTACTCCTAATCCTTCAGTGAAAGAAAAACTAACGTTAAGTAATGTTAGATCCTGCCAAAGTGAAGAATTACATTTCTCCAAACTAAAAACTTTTCGAATACTTTTATAGCTTTCACTATGTCTGACTTTAGCTGTTTTTATTTGTAACAGGTGGGCAAACCTTAAATGTAAAACAGGTTTCCACAGTCACAAAACTACAGCTGTGAGATAAAGTACAAACCGTACAGTAGAAAACAATAATGTATGAATGGCGAGTAGAAATCTCTGATCTTTGAGAATAAGGTTGTTTAATCAACCTTGTAGCTTGAGGTGAACTTACATGTTTTTTAACTCAGTTTGTGAATCACCAGGGCCCCTTAAAGGGGTCTGAGAGCTCCCACTACAAAGCTCAACATGCCTTAATTTGAGTATTATTGTTCTTTATTGAAAAGGAACGAAGACTCCCCCGACATTTTTCACTTTCACATTCCTTTAAACAAACAACAAAAACTCCTACATGGGTTTAAAGCGCTGGTCGGTCGGCTGCTCCTTTTGAAGTCTGCCAGCCAATCAGACGGCCAATCCAAACCAGATCCAGACCTCCGCCCCCTCTCTCTCCCCCTCTCTCTCTCTCCCTTTGGCCGGTTCATCTTTGGCGTGAGGTCGTCCTCAGATTCCAGCCGAGCCAGCTCATTTCTTTTCATCTGTCAATTGAAACTCAACACCCAGAAGGCCCGAAGAGCCAGTGGCCCGAGATTAATGGGTTTGCTCAAATTACGTGGCACAATCGGAGAGAAAAACTCAGGGTTTCTCCCCCCCTTCCTGTTCCCCGTTCTCTCTCCCTGTTCCCTCTGTTTGTTCAGCTGTCACTTGCCCAAAGCTCACCTCCTCCTCCTCCTCCCTCTCTTCCCTGACTCTGAAGTGCAGGATGGGGCTGGAGGAAACACGTCTTGAACAGCAAACACACAGCAAGCAGGAACAACAAACCTCAGCTGTTCTCACCTCAGTGAACACTGCCAACAACAACATGAGGAAAACACTGAAAATACTCCGCGATTTCATCACAACTGGCTGCAGACTCATACTGATATTTAACAAGGAATTACTCATTTTGAATTTCCCCTGATTGACCCCACTCCCATGGTGGTCGTGTTCGATTTGTTGCACACTTAATATGGTGGGAAACTCGACATGGAGGGCTTGTCTTGTTTAGAAAAGTGGAGTTAAACCATTTCACTAGAGGAAACATTTTCTCATGTATGTCATCATGTCCAAAGAATATACAAACACAAGTAATACACTGGTGTTGTGTTGCTGCTGTGAAGGACAGTGCAACTATTATATCCTCTTGTGCGGGCGGACGTGTTGGGGCAAATTAACTAAAGTTGCACTCAGAATGAATAGTGAGCAAAAAAGGTGGCACTTCCACTTTGGTTTAACTGTTTAAATGAATCTTAATTTGGAAGAGAAGTGGAGGCCGTGCATACACAACAGCGAAATGGAGGAAAATATCAAACAACCAGTGCTCATGGTAAGTTGTACAATACATATACATTTGAAACGCTCTACATTGGACTCCTTTGTTTACTTCCCTAACATAGTGACATCATTATGGAACACTCACGCTTCTATTGGCTGGCGCTCCAACACATTGTACGTGATAGGCTGAGTCCATTCAATAGAATACTTTTGACTTTATTTGTGCCTGTAATACTTACATACTTTTACTTTAACTTAAGTAAGGTTTTTAATATAGGACATTTGCTTTTAGGGTAGTATTTTAACATCGTGTTGAGGTCCTCAAACTGCCAGCTTGACATTTCTCTGCCGTCACGTGGCCGACCATGCTGTTAGACATTAGCAACAAGTGCTCCCCCCCCCCCCAATAAAGAGCTGTTTGAACATTAAAGCATGGAGGCATGTCACAGAGACACCAACCTGGAAATGAACATAATATGTCCTCTTTAATGCTGCAGTAATATTAACCCAGAAACATCATAATAGTAAAACACAGAGGCAACATTTAACTGCACATACTTTTAACTTTATTTGTGCCTATAATACTTACATACTTTTACTTTAACTAGTAAGGTTTGAAATGCAGGATTTTTACTTTTAGTGAAGTATTTTAACATCGTGTTAATGTCCTCAAACTGCCAGCTTTACATTTCTCTGCCGTCACGTGGCCGACCATGCTGCTAGACATTAGCAACAAGTGCTCCCCCCCACAACATGCTGCTCTCCAATGCTGTGCTTCAGGGTTTAGGGTGGGGTGATGTTTACCCTGTGCCCCCGGGTCATTGTGTCCAAACGAGCGGCTCACACACACCCCGAGCCTCTCTTCATCTGGAGTGTGTCCAAATCCAAGCGCTGTTCAAAAGGTCAGCCCGCCCCCATGAAAAACGACCCCCAGCTCAGGAACATGCTGCAGTTTCACAATGATCGGCCCCCGCCACGTCAGCACTTTCCCAAATCTGCCCCGGGGCTTTAAAGACCCCACACACACCCTCTGCATACACACACGTACACACACCCTCCCTCACACACACCCTCTGCATACATACACGTACACACACCCTCCCTCACACACACAGACCCAGTGTGTGCAGTGTCAATACAGATGACTGTACTGATAGATTTGTCCTTCTACTCGGATTGTAAATACTTTCAAATACCAAATAATTTCAATTTCCCTTAAACATACCGTAGGTTTATTAGACCAAGAAACAGTGGTAAGTATACATAAGTACTCAGATATTTTACGTAAGTAAAATTAGCAATACCAAATTCAGAAACACTGTTACAAGAAAAAGTAATGCATTAACAATATGACTTCAGTAAAAATACAAACATATTGGCATTTCAAAATAGTATTTCTTAAAGTAAAGGACAATATGTATTATTAGAATAATGTATATATCCCTTTAATGTTGCAGCTGGTGAAGGTGGGTTACTTGTATTTACCTTTTATTCTGCTGGGAGACTTAACCTTTAACAATACTGTATATCGTGTTTTATTTATTGAAAATATTTTGAATTAATAATACAAATCTGATAATAGCTGAGTAAATGGGACAATATCCCTCTCTACATGGTGGTAAAGTTAAAGTATAAAATAACATAACAAGTGAAAATACCTTAAAAAAGTACTTAATACATAGAAACATGTACAAATTGAATAGATAAGAGATCAATGACAGCAAAGACATCCTGATACATTACATGTCACTTGTTAGACGCTTTTATCCAAAGCGACTTACTCAATACTGTGGGCAATCCCCACAGGAGCAAGTTGGGGTGAAGTGTCTCAGGGACACAACGACATGCTGACTGCAGTGGGGTTTGAACCCGTGCTCCCCTGATCCCAACACCAACGCACTAACCCACTGCGCCACACGCCTCCGATACAAATGATACAAGGTATCGATACAATCGATAAAAGCTTTAGATAAGTGAACGTATTGATTAGGAAAGTTAAGGCACAGAGGAAAGGAGGAAATGAGACTCATAAATCGTAAAGTCTTTATAGGTCAACGGATGTAGGAGTTTGGTTGCTAAACACTGAATGATTGATTCAGATAAGATGTGTCATAAAACATCAATCCTTTCATAAAGTCTGCAGGACGGCAACTCCTTTGATACTTCATGACGTTGTTTATAGTTCATTTAGTTGAAGTAGGTTAGTCTAACTTATTCTGCATATTTGTATATTGTGTGCTCTATATATAAATAGATATTGTTCTATCTTTCAATTGTTAATATGTATACACAACCTTCAATTCCTGTGCAATGTCTTTTACATGCTGCTGTAACAAAAAAAGGTACATCCAATCCAATCTTGTCTAGAACAGTGTCCATATATTAACAGATGAACCCTCCTAAATCAGTCTGACAGGCAATCCTGCTCTGACTGAAGCAGAAAGGAGGAAGGAGATGAAGGAGGAGGAGGAGGAGGAGGAGGAGGAGGAGGGGAACATGTGAAAGGTGTATTGGGTGTTTGAGGTGTCGGTGTGTGGGGTTTTGGAGGGACGACAGAGGGTCAAAGCCAGCAGCTGCACTCTCTATAATTAGCCGTGGAGGCGAGCAGAGGCTCCTGGGCCATTAATCAGAGAGGTCCCAGCAGAGAGCACCAAGAAAGGAACGCCGTGCTGTGTTGACTCTTTATCTGGAAAAGAGGTTTACGGAGCGCAGGCCCAAATATAGCTGCCAAGGGCCTGTTGCCTGGATATCCCTGCTGGAAGGTAAACAGAGGGGGACGCTGGATCTGCCACGTCAATGAGCTGGCAGGAAGTAAAGGCCAAAGAGAGAGAGAGAGAGGGAGAGAGGGAGAGAGAGAGGGGAGGGAGGCTGATAACCTGAGAGCAGCAGACTGGATGTTTGCCGGCTGGAGAGTTAGCTTTACAGTAGAGCTGAGGCAGAATCAGAAACAGGTTTATTACCAGGTAGGTTGACACGTACGAGGAATTTGACTTGATGTCATGGTGCATACATACAAGTAAAACATCATTTTTAACTAGCACCTGTTTCGGATTTGTAAGCATCCGTCTGTCCCGACTACCCAGGGAAACGTCAGAGAATTTAAATGAATGTCTGTATTTATGTATACTTTGCCAAGACTTGGAAGGAAAGGGGTAATGTGTGTGTGTGTATGTGAGCAATAACGTGTATTTGAGTGGACTGTAAACTGAGGCGGGTGTGATTTGTATGTATGTTATATTTGTGGAATTAAAAAAAAAAAAAGTACAAACATTTTTTAAAACACAGATAGAGAACTATTCTAAGAAAACTATAATACAATTTAAAAATAATACAAATTAAACAAATACATAGTAGTATATAGCATTATGCATTAATGTAGTGCATAGAGTGCGCCTTATCTGTCCGACAATTTTATTACGCGGCCGACGGAGCAGAGCAAATCTGATATTGATCACATCAGACCTGCAGAGATAAAGCCGACAGGAAGCTCTCTGCCGCAGCATCTGTCTGAAGTTAGAGAAGCCAACACAAGAACCATGTTAACAAAACACCAGACATGACAAACTTGAACTCAAAATGGGTGACTCCTGAACAGACATGATATGCATTGAACACACATTTTTGTTTTATAGCAGAAGTGAAAAGGGAAACTCTATAAATCCACCAGACATAATAATATAGTGAGACTGGCCAACAACATCTGACCCCAAGCATTTCATGAACAGCAAATATGAATTGTTTCCATCAAATCAGATTTAAGAAGGTAGATACTTAATAGACAATGACCTACAACAGAGCCTTGAGGTACTTGAGGGCAGTCAAATAATGTGAAATAAGTGATCAGGCCCGTCTTACCAAGTAAAAAAGTTCCCCAATCAATCGACACCACCAAAGAAAGAAGATCTTTTTCTATAAATAGTCAAAGTTTGTGTCTAAATGAGGCTTTGGAAGAAGATGTGGGAATTGAACCTGCTGTTAACCTTCTGTTTTCCAATGACAGCAAACATATATTAGCTGTGGCTGTGATCGTTCCTGTCCTTAAACAAGTAGTTCATATTCTTACCATTGCGATTGAACGTCCTTTAACCTTCATAAAGTATTTAAAACCCAAACCATCGTATTTGCCGCACTTTAAAAAAAGTAGTTATATCCCTGAACCTGATGGTATTAAACCATGGTGGATAACAGATTAGAAAACGGTACAAAAATGTAAAGGTGAGTTGCAATGTTTTTGGCATTTAAAGATGAAAGAATATCGTCTTGTTGAAACAGTTTATATCTGTTGTTGTGGTGGTGGAATAAACAATATTTTGACGTTGGGAGAACTTGTTGGTAGACCATGGACGCTGACTCTCATCTAATTGAAGGCCAAAGCTCATTTTAAAGGAAGGTATTTGATGTATTCTGACTACCAGTCTGTTTGGTGTTTCCTTTACACACTTTGAGTTTGATTAAAGAGCTTTTACAAAGACGAAACCTGAGTGTGTCATTCATCCGGTCTGCGTAGTTTAACTTTTTGGCAAAGGGTTTTATTCTTCCTCTTCCCTTAAGCCTCGTTGTTTCATCTGCTTCTTGGCAAACATCTCAGAGGTCTGCTCTTTCAAGAGGAGCTCCCATCCTTCCGGCTTCTCTGTTTAGCCTCAGCTTTGAGCGTTAGCTTATAAATACAGTGTGGTTTGAGCAGGGCGGAGCTCTCAGCCGCGTTGGGGGGCCCGGATCGTCTTCTTCAGATCTGCTTTGTAATTAAATATCCCCCGCAGCAGCAGAAAGGCTTAAAGAAGGAAAGAGCTGCTTCCCTGCCAAATGCCTTCTGGTAAATGTGTAACAGCTGCTCAGCACTTTCAACCCGGATTGCTCAATATTTGGGTTGTTTCCCAAATCAAAGCCCTATACCTTTGAACCCTCCTCTCCCTCCTCTCCCTCCTCTCCCTCCTGCAGGACGCTGCTATATTTGATCTGTGTTCGCTGACGTCAGCTCGTCTAATCTTATCTTCACTTTCACGAGGGAAAGATAAAATCAGTTTATGTCATTTGTTCACAGTGTTTTCCTGAGGCGTCTGTTACAGCACTTTACACCCTGTCTCAACTTTAAACATAATACTTTAAGTGAGAATAGATTATAGATGGAAAAAACAAAGGAGAATCATTGAAAATAAAATCCTAGGTTCTGCATCATTTGAAGTAAAAAAAGTGTAAAACTTTTGAGACTTCAGCCATCAAGATCCACACAATGAGTTAAAAACACATCAAAGAAATGAAAATGCTGGAAAACTCAGGGTACTTGACCCAGAAAAGAAACACTTGGTGAGAGTCATTGCCTTTGAGAGGCTAGACAGCAGCTTGTTGGAGCCTTGCAGCCTTTTCCATTGTCTCTTTATAAATTCCATCCTGTTATATATCAGCGACTTGTAGCATTTGAAGCCCGGAAGGGTATCCGAATCTTTCACACAGACCTGAAACTTGACAATGTCATGCCACGCTCAGCCATTCAGGGTGACATTTATTGACTTTGGTCCGGCAGTTCCATCCTTCAAAGTCAAAGTTGGAACGACCGTGCAATCTTGTGCGTACAGAGCTCCAGAAGTTACCTCGGACCTCCCCACATCTCAAGCAATCAACATGTGGGGAATACGATGTGTCATGGCAGAACTGTATTTTGGTACCAACGTCTTCCCTGGAAACCCAACATACCACATGATGAGAGCTGTTTGCCATCTGCTTGGTGAAGAAGACCACCTGCTAAAGGTTGGGAAGAATACTTGCAAGTATTTCTCCAGGGAGCAGGGCTCAAACAGTCCAGGATGGAGACTAAAGACATCAATAGGATACAAAAAGACAACCGGTTTTGACACTGTTGGAAATGTGGATGAAGCAGTAAAGTGTTACACAGATGACAATGTTGAGTATAAGGACAAGATGGCATGTATACAACTCCTAAAACGGTTGCTCGATCTGGATGCTGAGTCGTTCTTCCTACATTACAGATCAACCTGAGACAAATCTAGATTATATCTGATTATATGATTGGGATCATATTCGGTGTTTGACTCATGAATCTTAAACATTTTTCAGTTAAAGATCTGTTTTGTGTTGGATTTTGCTGTCTTTAGAAATGTCTCCTGTATCGACAGTCAAGCTCACACACTTTTGGCAATGTACGTTTTTAATACTCATATTTTTATTAACATTTTAAATGGTATGAAAGAGGTTGTTTCCTTGTACCATGGAACGTGTGTTATTCTCTTGTTCCTGCAGCTTGTTTTCAGTGACTGTATCCTCTCTGAAATAAACACAATTCTTATCTTGGAACTCCTACAACTGCCATGTGGCGATATCTGTCTACTGAGAATTGAGTGTTTATTGTGCGTGTGTGTGTGTGTGCGTGTGTGTTTACAGGGCTGTTTCTGAGACAAAGTCCAGAGTGAATGTGCGTGCAGAGTCGGGTTTGGTTGGCTGAACAACAGCAAACACGTGGTCTGCTGCTCTTCACAAACAATTTAGCTCTGTGTCGGCCTGCGTAACGCTGCGTAAAGCACATTTAGCTAAATGGCAAACTGTTTATAGAATATGATATACATGACCGTATGTCTGACGCAGGCCCGCATGAATGAAGGCCTTTTACAATCGTCCCAGAATGCTTCCCTGTGGAGCGCCAAAGCATTGCACAAAACAAGCCGGATTTATAACTGCATGCCAAAAAAAACCTAGAGATTTCTGACCCCCAGAGAGAAGGAAGCACCGGATTAACGCTCAGATACGGAGGCGTGTGGAGAGATTCTCCATCTGACTGGCAGTCAGCTGATAGCAGGCGGATAAATGGAGGCAGTGTAGAGGCAGAGGAAATCAGGTCACTGCTGCTCCGAAACAAGAACACACATTTTATTTTCTGCTCCAAAGAGGGGAGGGTAAACAACTGGAAAACAGGATTTATAGTCTCGGTTATTTTTATTGGAGTCATGAGGTTTCCACACTGCTGTTCTTCCTCTGCGTGCTCCAGCAGTTTGTCACCTCGCTGACATTAAAGTCCACAAACCCAGAGGGACTTTTAGAGGACTCTGCAGCCGGCAGGAGGAAAACACCTTCACTTTTAATAGGCTCACCTTTTCACGTAATTCGTCAACATATCTTTGTGCCCAGTTTCCGACAGCACAAATCAGCAGGACATACGTCAGTGTTAGCAGCAACTGCTACAAAATGTGGTTTAGTAGTGCAGGGGAAAGTGACAGATTTGTGGGGGCTTCATAGGAAGAACTGAGTCAAACAATCATTTAGTGCATTAACAGTCACTACTAACTTGCTTTTTTAATAGTTTTTGTATATGTCTGCTGTATTTTATCTGGCAGAATTGAACTTTTTGGGCATTTCATGTGAAAAACATCCGTCTCAGCAGCACTGTGTAACCACCAACAAAGCTACAGCTCAAGGATAAATAGTATTTGATCAGCTGCACATACAGAAAATAAAGGTTTTGTTTGTTATCTCTTTTATGAGGTTAATTTAGAAGTCTGTAATGATTTGGTACGGAGATGAGAGCATTGCTCGGTAGCTAGCTAGCTAATAGCGGCACTTCTGTGAAGGGCACAGCAGTGCGATTTGAGACAACCCTACACGGTCAAAATCCACACTTTGCAAATGTTTTCACAGTGTACAACATGGCACTGGATGCAGATCAGAGATCCATCTTCATCAAAGAATCCATGTTTATGTCCTCTGGAGGATTAAAGAAGGTTATTTTTCCTCTTCTGCATGATTAATGTATGTCCTCCGCCGCCACGCCCCACTGATGTGTATTTTTAGACACCCATGTCAGGGAGTGCCATCCTTTGTTGGCCAGGATTCACATGATGTATGAATTCATCTCAAAAGCCTCCTCCCTCCATCCCCTCACACACTCTCTCATTCCCTTTCTTCCCTGGGCTCCGATGTCACCATGAACTGGGGCACAGAAAGACTCTTTTTTTCCCGGAGAAAAAAAAACTATATAAAACTTCCTAAGCTGCCTCGGAGTGTTCTCGTTATTTCTCAAATCCCCAAACTGGATTGTGAGTGAGGAAGGCGAGGAGGAAGAGGAGAGAGAGAGTCGCTGAGTGACAACAGATATTTGAACAAAGTGACTCTGATTTTGTCCCAGCGGTAACGAGGATCACCTGAGAGCGAGGCTGAGGAGTGAAGGAGGTGACAATTTGTTCCCAGAGGATGCAACTTTATTGATTTCATGCTGCGGGATCCAAGAAGTGAAGATGAATTTGTCTCTGTGACACGCCGACACACAACTGACACACAACTGACACACAAAGGCTCATGGGAGGTTTAGTTGGTTAACATAAAAATACACTTTGTTTAGTCTTTTTTTTAAGTGTTCAAATGTTGCTGACCATTAGATTTATTTTGAACAGAAAACATGTTTCTGCGGTTCAGAAAAACGGATGAAGGTAATTTTTAAAGACAACAACGGTGATGAAGCTAGCTGGTAGAACGTTATAAATATGTTATTTAATTATGTGGAAAATACCAACAGAGTTTGTTACACTCACACCTGTCCCTGCAAAACAAGTGCAGATAGGAACCAAAATCCCTCTAGTGGACATCAAATAGGAAATTCAATCTTACACACAAACAAATTATCTTGTATGTTTTAAGAAAACTTTTCTGCGTGGTTGATCACTTGCACATAACATAAGTCATTTGATCGAATTATTTACATGAAAGTTTTGTTCAATGCGTATTTAACTTTGTAAATTGGCGGTTACATGCTACAGACCTGACGGAGAAAAGGCTGGTGATAATACAGCAGCTGACCTTTAACCCTGTAACGTCTACTAGCACCTCACTGGGTCATCTGTGTGTGTGTGTGTGTGGATGAGTAACTCACACTTTCAAAGCCTTGTATGAGTGTGTTACGTAAGCCTCAATGTGTAAAATGAATGGATGTATAAGAATATCTGGATACAGCGTTGCGGCCCAGTTCACTCCTATGATAGTTGCTCAGTGGCGCATTAAACAAAAATGGTCTGAATCTCGAGAACAAAACACAGATCTCCCGCATCCATTGGGCCCTTTCATTTTCTTAAAGCCCCGCCTCCAATCTGCTCTGCCACGTCCGGTTTTGGCTCTGTCAAATAAATGTATAGTGAAAATAACTGTCCGGATTTCAGCGCATTTTACAACTTAAAGAACATAATGATACAAACAAGTGCTGTTCAAGTGTTCATAGTGGTACGCTGATTTACAGGATTTTCTTTTACAATGTAAGTCAAAGGGAAAAAGTATTTTGGGGCCCAATGGCATCACATGTCTGTCACTTCAACTGTAGTACCACCGTTCGGCCACTACGCACATTTGCTTCAATGCCCTCCCTGGACACTTAGTAAAAATGTGCTGAAGATGAGGCATCACAGGTGGTGTCTGTTGAGTGATGAAACTGAAACTCAGTGTCAAGCTGTCGCTGCGTAAAAAACCTTTTCTCTCGTATCGTGTTTCTCTCCTGACTCGTCAGAGGCGGAAGTGCAGACATGTGTTTCTAATCCCGGCCGCAGCTCAGAGCCAATCAGCCTGCTCTGATCATTTCAAAGGCTCTGACACAGTAAACACACGCACAGCGAGATGAAGAGTGTTTACCCTGCAGCTTGTTTCACTTGGTGTCTCTTCAGTGGGGAGGTGGAGCTGCGTCGTGTCACTCAGACTTCAGAGAGCAGCGGCTGCTCCGTTTTCTGACCTCCTCCACCTTTTGTTTCTGACCTGGACCGTCAGATCGGCTGCTGGGCTGGCGGCCTTTGACCCCGTACTTCCTGCCCACTCTATATCAGAGATTAATTCTGATTGAAGACGTGAAACCCTGTTATTTTATGTTTAATTACTTGCAATGCAAAGGTTTCATCTTTTCGCTGAATTCAACTGCGGGCGCTTAGGATTTTTGAAAATTGAGGGTGAGCAACTTTTAGCCGTACACCATTAGCATCATGTGCTGAAGTTAGCATAACAAATTCAAGTGAGTCTGTCACTCTATAGTGAATAAAACAGTGACTTTGATGACACGTCAGAGGGTTTCTAGTCATCTACAGGAGAGAAAGTTGTGTATAAGAAGAGGACGGTGTGTCTGCGCTAGCCCAATGTTCCTAAGGGAATTTGCATATGAGCACATCCAACATGCTAACACACGTTTCCATTGTGTAACCTATATGCTGATAGACAAGATTAAAAAGCGACACAAGTCCGACTTTAGCTTAGCAATGGTGACACACAGCCATGGGACAAGGATAGAGTTATTTTAAAGAATTACGTTAGCTTTTTATTCCTGCGATTGCATTAACCCTAAATAAAATCACAGACTTGCGTTAATGTGTGGAGATTTTCCAACTGAACAAAACATGTAAGTATGATAAACGTGTGATGTCCACAAAGCTTATTTTTAGCAATATACTGTAATCCAATGGGAATCCTAATGTTTTCTGTCGAGGGAGCCATTGCAATGCTAACATCTGGGTCGGCCAATAAGAACACGTCATCACTGCATCACTCTATCATGATTCAACTTTGACCTTTTGCACTTGCCGAACTATTGACCATAACTACAACAAGTTGTGAAATATTTTGTTCTACTATCCCCTTTTATGGTTTGATTCTAGTTAGTTGTTGTCAACTTTAAAGCCAGAGGGTGAGCATACGCAGCAGCTCATAAAGTGGAGGATGTGAAGAACAGGCGTGGTCTGGAGCTCCTGCTGTTAACAAACCGCCGCCTCCGAACAAAACTTCCACTGAATTTTCTGCACAGATCAAAGGCTCTTTCCGGTTTTCTGCCGCTGAAGGCTTTGAAACATGACTTTATTTCTCCTCCCACACTCCATCCATGCATACCAATCTGACAGCTCTTACTATTAACAACTGTCTGTGTGTGTGTGTGTGTGTGTGTGTGTGTGTGTGTGTGCGTGTGTGTGCACGTGTGTGTGTGTGTGTGTGTGTGTGTGTGTGTGTGTGTGTGTGTGTGTGTGTGTGTGTGTGTGTGTGTGTGTGTGTGTGTGTGTGTGTGTGTGTGTGTGTGTGTGTGTGTGTGTAGCCTCTGGCTGCATCTGTATATATCTTCTAGTTCATCGCTCGGAGCGGTGTGTTTTTAAACTTTGGTTGCTCTTCCCGTCTTGTGTTGTGTTAGAGCTGAAGCCCACACATCCGAAGTGAGAGCCCAGAAAATGAGCCCCGTGAAGACACAAAAAGGGAGAGGAAGGACGACTTTTATCAGACTTAAAGAAGTGATCGACACCACTCATTTTTGCTTAATTTGGCCTGCATTAGTTTCTTCCACCGTAGGCTGACTTTTATACCAACTCACCTTTGCTAACACTCAACTCCAAAGCTAAATATCTCCAATTCTACGACACAGATTACTTATAAATAATTTGTAGATACTTATAATCTCTCTGCTGTTTCCCATCTGTCAGGGTGAGCGAAGCAGGCAGGACCCAAATTGAGGAGACGATACAGGGTTTAACTGAAAGTACCTTTATTTCAAGGCTAAAGAGTATGTTACATCTCTCTCCCTAGTGAACTCATTCAACATTGACAAGGATCTCACACCAACTGAAAGACGAACCGAACTTAAATACCAGCAAGAGTGATCACCAAGACAAGACACAGGTGGGGAGGGAGGAAAACCACCAGGTGAACACAATCAAGCAATCAAACAGGAGGAAAACACAGAGACAGGAAGTAAGAGCAGACATAACTAGGGGTGCACACCTTTCCGAATAAAACGGGAAAACAAAGACAGATCTTAACAATACAAAATAAAACACAGACAGATCGTGACACCAGCTGCATAAGGTATATTCACTTGTATATCTTTTTTTACATTGCACTCTCATTAAAAGTTCCTATCATCCATGTTTCTTTTTCTAGTTTCTTTTACATCTTGTATACTTTCCAATTGGCTAGTCATCTGCCTGTGTTGTTCTATTGAGGCAGTAACACTTGGGTATGATTTAGAAATTAAAGTTGGAACAAAAATCTGGCGAGATGTGGTGTATTATGTAGCAACACCTTGTGAAATTATTTTACGATTACATTTCGCCAAAATATTGCTATTTTCTTGGCAGACATCACAAATCTATTGCAATCATAAATCAGATTAACAAGAACATCTAAGTTTTGTGAATCTTGGAGAAAGATCATAAACCAACAGCAATGGCAAGCAGCCTCTCACGAAATGTATATTTATTTTAATAAGCAACTTAAAGGGGACCTATCATGCTATATTTAAATAATATATAAGGTATATATATATATATAAGGTATATTAATACGTTTTAATTTTAAAAATACGAAACAGATCATGCATTTTAGCCATGCCTCATTTTGCCTCACTCCAGCTCTGTCTTTGCAAGGTCTGATTCAGCTGACCACGCCCCCATGCGGAAGAGGGGGGCGTGACACGGCCCCGGCACGAGCGTCATGTTATCATGCTTGCTGTGATTACGAGTGGAGAGTCAACATGGCCCAACCTCTCATTCCCCTGATTGGTGGAGAGTTGACCAATCAGGCGGAGTGCACCTACATTACGTCAAAAAGGTACAAATAAAAAATCCACCTGTATCAAATCCGTTGCAGCCCCGTTTTTAGAGATTTGGGTATGGAGGAAAAGAGAGAGGGTTGTGTTTTCTGACACTTTGTGAGTTCCCTGGAACACCGGGGACACATATGTATGTATAAAAGACATCACAAAGTGCATTTTGCATGATAGGTCCCCTTTAATCAAAGAATCCCTGCTATTTTTGCGATAATGTTATTGAAATAAAGCTTTAATACTTACAATAGCTTCATTGTTTCCTGTGCTGTATTTTTTTCCCTTTTGTTCTTTAAAACCATGAAATCAAATCGCAGCGTTACCAGATGTACGATAATTTTGCCTTTATGCGATTAATGATGCCAAAAGTGCCATTATTTAAGATAGTTTGATCATTTTGTCATTTAATTCATTTATACCAACTCACCTTTGCTAACACTCAACTTCAAAGCAAAATATCTCCAATTCTACGATTAATTCATTTCTAGATAGCAACGTATTGATCCTACGTCTGTGTTTACGCATCTCTTGTAATGTGACGTTTTCCAGCCAACCATGCTAGGTGTGAGCTATGATATTGATGAACGTGAAGCGCCTGTCTGGCTATCAATCTCTTGCCAATTCTGCTGCTCATTTAGGAAAGTTTGCACAAGAGATAGCTAAAAAGATGTAGGTAGATATGTAGGTGTTTCATTTGAATACACATTTGGTAAAAGGACCCATTTAAGGCTATTTGTATCTTGTGGTTACGTCTCCGGTTTGTTACTTTATCTCCAAATACCGTCATAGTACAGCTCCTGGTCTGATAGCTTAGCATTTCCCATCTGAAATGAGCTGTGAGTGTTTCTTGTGTTGTGAACTCTGCCGCCACCACCTGATCTTGCCCTTTCCTTCACTCACTCATCTCACTCACTCACTCACTCATCGAGTCCTCCCACAGGCGGAGCAGGACTTCCACCGCGACCCCGACAGCTTCACATGCTCTCATATTTTTCCCAAGACCCAACCCTACTCTAATAACAGCCTGAACGTGGTAGCTGAAATCCCCACAGGAGCAGAGATTTCTCTCCCTCTGTCATTGTTAGCTGTGAACATCTGGTTCCCAGCCATGATTCGTGGAGGAGCGTCTCCCTCCCCCTTCTCTTCCTCCTCCTCTTCCTCCCCTTCCTCCTCTTCGTGGTCGGGGTTGGGATCGGGTTTTGTGGGAAGGGGAGAAAAAACTCTTCGGTGTCAGTCACTGCCTCATGGAAAGTTATCCAGCAGGCAGGATATGTTTAGATGGCGGTTGAGGAAAGGGAGGAGGGGGAGAGCATATTTGTGAAGGGGGGATGTTTGAGTCTGGGAACTTTGCCAAGAAAGAGAAGAGAGAGCAGGAGGGAGGATGAGGAGGCGGGATAACATAACATCTTATTTTAGAATGATTTCTCCTATTTAAGATAAATATTTTGGCCAAGCAACCGTTGCATTGGGTTTCATTTTGGAATAAAGATTGAATGTATTTGTAGTCAAACTAGTAAGAGAAAAACAAGCCTTACCATTGTGCTTTTAAAACAGATTCCCTCTTCTTCTACTGTTGTGCTGTCTTTGTGATTTTCTCTATATAATTTCTTTATCTTTGGATAATATTTAGAGTTAGTAATATTTGTGTTTATCAATTTGACACTGCTTAAGTTTGTATAGTATAATAATGATCATGTTTCATTTCATTATTATAATATGTTTGTATTATTGTTTTACAAATACGAAATAAATAAAATAAAATTTATTTTTTGGATTTATTTACTTATTTATTATTATTTTATTTTTTTACCTAATTTATATATTTATTATTTTATTGCGTGTGTGGAGAATGTGTTCTGTGTTTGGGATAAGTGGGAGAACATATTGGTATCATGCGCCTTCATTAAGAAGGAGTTACCCTGTGAAAATTCAATCATCTTCAAATGTAGTCTAATTTAGATCTCAACATTACGCCTGTACAGGTTTTTTACCACACCTTGCACATTTGTATTGCAGTGACCAAATCTGTCCACAGACATAGAGTATAAGCACCTGGCAAAGTATGCAAAACCCCGTCTGTGGTTCCTGAAACAGTAGATGTTACCCTTCACACACACACACACACACACACACACACACACACACACACACACACACACACACACACAAACACACACACACGATCCGTGTATCCATCATTTCCTGGTCTTCTCTAAAGAAGAGGGACCAATGAAAACGTTGTCATGTTGCCGTTGTTCAGCATGGAAACATTCATTAGCTAACAATGACATTATTGTTCTATTAATATAAAGGGAGGTCAGGTACTCTTTAAAACAGCTGCTAGTTATGGGTACTTTTTACTGAAGTACATTTCAAAGCCCATACTTCTTTACTTTTACTTGAGTAAAGAAGTTTAGTCAGTACTTCTACTTTTACCAGAGTATTTTTAAACACGAGTATCTGTACTCCTACTTGAGTAAAGGATGTGTGTACTTTTGCCCTCTCTGCTGGGCATGCAGACTGAGGGATCTTTTTCCTCCTGCAGAGAAAAGTGAGGAAGCGTCTACGAAGAGGAAAGCCAAGCTTCCACTGCGGTCGACCTACTTTCACCAAGAGCCAACTCTCCATCGAGGGGAAAATGGCAAAAAAATATGGAAAATCAATCCTCAAACGCTGCACTCAAAGCAGGGTTCAGAAGAAACTATAAAATGGGATTTAAATTGCTCCAAATATGGATGTTTTCGAGCTCTGAAGCTCACACTCTTGAGACGCTTTTCATTCTAGTTTGGATTTGAACTCCTACTTCACTGAAAGCGTACCGCCACACTCAGAGATGATTATGAAAGAAATGTATGTTTGTCTAGTTGAAACTGAAGAGTTGTTTTTATGATTTCACCCTGACTTTAAAGTGCAACCTAATACCAGTTTTCACCAAACCTGTATAACACTGCAGTAAAATGAGAAGCCCTGGAAGTCAAGATTTTCAAGTATTTTATCTTTAAAGGATTGATACATCTTTGCTTTATAGGGCCCCAAAGAATAGACCACTACAGTATGTGACAGTTGAAGGGGATCGTAACAAATAATTAAGTTAAAATACAACAATTGTGGGGAAAACTAAGACTTTTAAATCCAAAATCCTGCTTTAGTGAAGCTCTGGACTTCTTCAAACCATAAAGCAGACATTTTAATTTTTACATCCGTTGTTAAGTTTATTTTTAGACAATTTAGATTCCCCCTCTTTTCCGTCTTTATGCTAAGCTAAGCTAACCAAATCTTCATCCCAGATCTTCAAAATAGTAGTATGGATGTCATTATCTAATAAAAAACAAATTAAAGCTTATTACCAAAACGTCTAAATAATGATGTAGGCTCAGGACTGTTGAGTGTTAGCATGAGGAGCTGTCAGGACACGCTGGTGTGACGGATGGAAACCTTAATCACCATCTCAGACCAACGGGGGTAAAAATAGTTCCACTATAAACACCAGCCCCTCGCCCCGAGGGTTGCTGGGTAGACTTGGTGTCTATATTTGTACAATGACCCAGCGGGAGTTCATGTATGTTTATATATAAATATACACGTACTGTATAAACACGTAGATAAAATCCACCCATACATCCCAAACACCTGACGGAGTAAAACCCCCTCCTCACACTGCGCGTCTTTTTCTGGATACATCAAGTTATATTTAAAGCAAGCATCTGAACCCCGACCCAGTGAAACCTGAAACCCCTGTTACCCTTTACCCTTTACACACACACACACACACACACACACACAACACACACACACACACACACACACACACACACACACACACACTTTTAGCTCCGTACTTGTGAGAACCCTCACTGACTTAAAATACTTCTTAACCGCTAACCTGAACATGAACCTATATGAAATGTATCCTTAAATAACTGTAAAACATAAAATGATGTCTGAAATTGACATTGTTTAAATAGCTGCTTTACAAATTATCTATCTTTATCCACACATTTATTTTCCTTCCAAATGCAGTGCTATTATCGAAGAGTTAAAACAATATTCAGATTTCCTCCACGCTTTTCAAAATTGCCTTTGTTTTCCAAAATTGTCACTCACTTTTTTTAAAGCTTTTCAAAAAGATTTGCAAAGGTTTGCCATAAAAGATCCTCTGTTGTTCCAAAATGTTGGCACTTCTGAAATGTTTGCCAAAAAGTTCCCTAGTTTTCTGAAATATCAAGACTTAACGATTAAAAGAACAATAGCCGAAAATATTATACTTTAAAAAAATGTCAGCTAGTCCATCCTTTCTTCCATCAATTCAACATTTCAAGATCAGAAATGTCCGTGCTCTCAAAAACTGTCAAATGTCTCTGATCAACTGGTTTTAATATTTAACCCTCCTATTGTCTTCGTTTCCCCCCCTTACTTTGGTGTTCGCGGTCAAATTTGACCGGTCCTGTTTTAACTGCTATTACATTAACACAAAAACCATTAATCATCACCAAATTTCATTTAACACCCTTTCAAACTGTAAATATTGTATCAGACGACTGGTATACATGAAAAACTGCAGTAAATATACAAAGAATAGACACTGAACATGTATTGCATGTGCCAGGTGTGATCCATGTGGGGGGATGGGCACATAAGAGCGGGAAATGTATCAAATTGTTCTGTGTGTGTGTGTGTGTGTGTGTGTGTGTGTTTGTTTGTGTGTGCCAGGTGTGATTCGCATGGGGGGATGGGCACATAAGGGGGGGAACACATCTAGAGTATGTGTGTGTGTGTGATCTGGATGGTTACTAATTCCTTTTCTTTATGGCGGTCATTTTTGACCGGGAACACCATGGTTGGAAAGTGGAAAGTGGTGATCCGCAATTTTATATGTTCAAATGTCTACTGTGAAGGATATCATAAAGCCTTAATGCAATCGAATCTAAAACAAAAAAGTTATGATTGATGAAAGTAGTAAATCGATCGAATTGAAGACAACAGGAGGGTTAAACTGGGATCTAAACTTCTTAAAGTGGTTCAACGCTGAATTTTAAATCCTGAGATATAAGTGAAAATAAGCTCCCTGTGCTTCCATCATTAGAAAGTTAGAAGGAAAAATATGTGAAATAAACTTTCATCCTGTTCTGATTTCATTGCTGCTGAATTCTTTTATGTTTTTCTTACATGTTCTTTAAAGTTTCTGAGTAAACAGAGCCTGTTTACTTGTGTTGCGTCTGCCCTACTTTTATATCACAGAGGATTATTTTCTTCTTATCAAAATCAGCCTGTGTTTAACGCTCTCAGCCTAATCTTGTCCTCATTTTTCTTTAAGAGCACGGCTGCTAAAAGAGTAAACACATCAGTGAATAAATAAATATAGATGTACAATGGAGAATGGAGAATGAAAGGCTTGAACCATAATGAGCTCTGGGGGAAAAACGCTGACTGTGAGCAGGAGGCTTCGGGTGTTGTTGGACGAGTTCGACATCAGAACTTTACTCCTTTGACCTTTGGGCTGCTGTGATACTCCAGCTGCTCTACAAGGACACTGGTTATTTCTGGTTCTTTAAAAAGTGTTCAATGTGCCATTTAACATCTTGATTTGGTGCTCAAAAATGTACTTAAATGTCTCTCCAGATCTTCTGATATGAATTTTCTTTTATCGTTTTCTATTATTATGTCTTAGGCTTCTATAAATCAAGACCCTTCATCTCATTACTTATCAGTTATCTACTGCATTAGTAGTAATACACTGTGTCTTATCACGTTAATCTGTACTTAAACTTGCTGTATTGAGTTCATACAAGTACCCGGATGGAGCTCTTATTGTGGTCGAAAAATAGAGTCTGGAACGTTGGACACTTTTCAGACTTAGCGACCAACAGAAGTCACATGACCAGCTGTTCTTCATGGATGAATAAAGAGAACTGGATACAGCGTTGGAGGTGGAGACCCATTCATTGCTATGAAGGTGGCACATGAAGGCCTTCTTCTTGAGAGCACAATATCTGGGCCAATAGAGCAAGCGCACTTGTGTTTTCCCTAAGTCCCGCCTCCAATTCACAGCATCATGGTCAAATAAATGGAGAGGTAAAATAACATTACATTCGTTTTTAGCGCATTTCACAACGTTTAGGCCCTATTGATTTAGATACGGGTTATTCAAGTGATCGTACTTGGTAGTTGATTAAGCTGAAAAAAAAAATCCAATGTAAGTCAATGTTAGAAAGTCTTTTTGGGTCCAATGACGTCACGGAAGTTGTTGTACACCGTTTGGTCATTAAGACAATGTGCTTCAACGTCTTGCACACATCCCGGGGGCTTGCTGCAATTGCAGTTATAAAAGTAAACACAGCTCTAAACAAATACAAATGATCAGTTTATTATATTGACCTTTTTCATTTAAGATCAATGATCAGAAATATAACCACAGATGCTTTCAATTGAATGAAATGAATGAATTCCTTGAATGAAGCTTCGGCTTGTTGTTGTGTTTCGATAATTTTCAGACTTGTTTTTTCGCCATTGTTGCACACTGAAGATATTTCCATATATAACCAGGTGTCAAACTAATATGCTTGATTTCTGCAAAAGTGCATGTGTGCAGCTGATGCAAACAAAGCGGCAAAGCTCCAACTTCCATGTGTTTTCCTGCAGCTCGGAGCACATGGCCCGGTGTGAGTCGCCTGTATCGGGTGTCGAGGAAACCAGAGATGCCTGACCTGCGCTCATGAAGCCAGCCGTGAGTCAGTTATATTTAGAGCAGCCGTTACCCTGCAGCTACACAACAAGTTCCCAGCCACGCCTCAGATAACCACCTACTCAGTTTAGCACAAACGATGTCGGCAACTGGACGGCAAACGGCGAAGATTTATGAGATAAAACGGATCGTGTGTCGCTCAAGGACACCTTGCTCTGCTCTTCATGAAACTGCGACGACCCGAAAAAGGATCCGGGGAGCGCAGAGCCAGAGGCCAGAAACCTAATCGGGGGCCGAAAACTGGGCCAACGCGCTGACGAAGCAGAGAAGGTTAGTGTAAGGAAAAAAATCAATATATATGTGCCGTAACTTTAAATTAATAGCTGTTTTATTCTGTAACCGGATGTTCACGACATTGTCCATACACTCGACTTCCTGTCTGGCGGACGGTGTTTGTAGCATTAGCATGTAGCTAATATTATGTTGTGTACGTGAATATAAGGAGAATGACACGTGGTGTAGCACACTAAACACACTGTCTTCAACTCTCACTTATTGACGCTGCAATGCTATTATTAGGGAATGTTTAAATGACCAACAGATATTAGAAGATTGCAAAACTAACATCAGAAACCGACAGCACGTGCCTTGGACCGACCCATCGACGCTAAACCAATGGGAGAAGACTACAGATGATAAATATGTGACACAAACAGGAAGTCGCTCTCTTTCTCATCCCCTGTGACTGGATGGAGCAAGCTCGGCCGGGTTAACCTTTTGCAATTTCATTGTATCATTGTATCATTGTTTTATTAAACGCTGTTAACTTGTAAATACGATTCCTGGACTCTTTTCAGATAATCCTAAACTCAGATTGTAGAAACCCAACATTAGCCTTAACTGTGGCAGACAGACACACTGAGAGACTGCCGTGGACTTTAGTAGTGTTTAAAACAGAGGAATTTCAATATGGAGGATATCTGGAGGTCAAATAATCTTTTAGGGGCAGTGGATATTTGTTGGCCCTGCAAATCCTCACAGGTGTTCGGCTGAATACATGTCGCTGAGTTTAAAGTTGAGCAGAGCTTTGACAAATTATGAAGGTCAGCAAACTCACTGGACTTTAAAAAAAAAATGTTATGGGCAAATAACACCTATTATAGTGTATATAAGTCTCTAATGAGTGACATATATCATTAGCTGAGGTTGTGCTGATTTCTGGGATGTGTAACACTTGATTATACTGTAAAGAATTGACAATTTATGAGGCAAAACGGAAATGTCGGGTCTCAGAGGGTTAAAGGAGCCTCAGTCAAAGCATGCTGGTTTACTACATAATTTAATTATATTATAACCCACAACAGAAAATAGAGGGAGACTCCAGTAAGGTGTTGTTGGATTTCCACAAAGTGAGGCTTGCAAAAATGAATCAAAAAGTTGTGCAGCAGAGGCGGATATATCCTGACTTTTAAGCTTTGTTTAAAAATATGTAGTTTTCTTTTTACTCTTAGTAGTCCTGAAGATGCCCCGTACAAAGTGCGTGCTGTTGCATGCAGTTACATACAATCGGGACATGCTACTTAGTTGTAACATTGCACCTTAACCTTGACCCTCTATCTCATATATCAGCTGTGCAAAGGATTGTGGGTCAGAAATGCATGCTCGCTTGCATACTGCAAAATGTGATAGTGCAGTAGGACATCCTGGTATTTTTGGCATAGGGCATATGTGTTGGGCCATACTATGAAACACATTTCTGGTAGTCAAAGTAAGTCTTTAATATGTAAACTAGATTGTTCATTTCCCATAATGCCCTAACCCTTTTTTAAAGCCTTTTTTTAAATCACAATTTTATAAAATGTAAACACTGGAATAAATGCTGCTTGAAAAACAAGTTGAACAATAAATTTTTTGAAATAAGAAGGGATGTTTAGATGAATCAGATCTTGTTGGGAGCTGGGAGAACTTATTTTGAACTATATTTGACCAGAATCAGGAAATGCTGTGTTACTATATAAGCTGCAAATGCTCAAAAGTGTTCTGTTTTCTGATGTTAATTGGTGATTTTCCAATAAATAAAACTCAAAATAAGATATTTTGACTTAACAAGATGATGCATTGTCTAAAAACAAGACCCGATACCTCAATGCATTGTTACTTCTGAAGTTATTATGTCTTATAGCAAGTGAAAAGACATATTCTGACTAGATATTACACAAATATACTTTGCAAGATTTGGAGTTTTTGTAGTGAAAAGGCTTACTCACCATGAAGAAAGCGTGATATATAAAGCAAGTGCCACTAAAAAATGATGATAAAATGACTGAAGGAAAGTTCGAAAAGACTCATATCATTTAAGTCTTGCAGTTTATAACGTCAGTAGTGGATTTAAACAAGATTACCACTTTTTTTTAAATGGGACGTCCACTTACAGCTGATGATAAGACGTACAAATCGTTCTACACTAATAGATGAAGTGAAGACGAGTTATTCAGAAACTTTATGAAAATTACAAATCGCTAACAGCACAGGGACATTTATGAAGACCAGCTGACAGAAACCTCAACCTTTCAGAGATTTTCTGGGAGTTATACAAGATCTGATGGTCACAAAATCGAACTCTTTAATCTGATCCTCCAAAACTGCTGCTCACAGCGTTACGGATGAACCGGACTCCACTCAGCTCCACAGGGTGCATCTACTCACTCTGGTGATAACAGATCTGAATGTGTGTGTGTTTCTGGGTTTCCTGGAAACATCCTGCAGTGCCAGATCAGCAGGTTGAGCCGTCGTGTCCATTCGTCTCCGTGTTATTCTACACCAAAGCTGGCAAATACGGTCAGCTCTATTGGACCTGAAGACTCGGGGTGTCCTAAACAGTATCAACAAGTCACACTTAAAGGTCCAATAAATACTTTATTCACAGATCTAATAGTCGTCCCTACCCCAGAGGATTATTTAATTGTCTAGCACAGCAGTTCCCAACCTTTTTCAACTCAGGGCCCACTTAAGAATCTAAAAAATGTTCGCGGCCCACATTCAACCATAAACATTACGGAGGCTAAATAAAGTACTGATTGGTCAATTCAGAACATGTGACACATTGTTAATCCGGTAGAACAGACCGCTGTCGAGGACTGTAATGACCGTTGCTAAGGAGGATCAAGAAAGAGAAATAATTAAAATCGTAATAATGAAATGTTTCCACACAAATCATAATGTTTTGCAAATTATTTGGCGGCCCACTTGCAATGCCGCGGCCCACAGGTTGGGAACCGCTGGTCTAGCAGTTTTTTTATTATCTTCTATAGCTTTTCCAATTTGCTTTTCAGTGATACGGTAATAATAGTGGTCCACAAATATGGTAAATTGCATAACTTGAAGTGGAACAATATCGCTTTTTCTTGCAGGAGGATCAATCAATCAATCTTTGACACTCCAAATAAATATAAAGAAATGTGTCCTTACTATTTTTTTTCCAGCCGTACCAAACTCACACTAATCCCTAACCTCTGTTTAATATCGGATTTCCTCTTTCTCGACCTAACCTAAACTGATCCAGCGCCTTCATCTGGTTAATAGCAAGTTAAAACAATAGTTGTCCTGATATAATAAATGTAAGTCAAGGTGGCATTTTAGATAAATTGTCCACAGTGGGATTTGTGCTGAGCTGGGTATTACCGGAAATAATGCCAACACATCAGATGGGAAGTACTTTATATTAATGAGTGCTTTAGTGGGCCGTCCCACAGGAGGTGGACTGATGAGTTGTGGTTGATGATGTGTGACCTCTCTGATGGATTGAAGCACCTCCACCTCCTCTTATCGCTCCTGCAAGCGCTCACAGATTTCAGGTCAGGTCCACTTCATCTCTATCAAAAAGTGGAGCTTGGATAACGTATTTTTATATTTTATATTTTTGTAGGACGACTCAGAAGTTACCGTCACAAAGGACTCCCTTTACAAAAAGCCAATGGGGATTGTTCCATTCAAATTTAGCAAAGGATGATCCCTTTGGAAAACAAACCTTTATGATTCCTACATGACTTGTTCATCAGGATATTCTGCACAAACGAAAAAACCCGGGCGCCGTACATAATGGCAGCCCACTGCTCCTAACACTAGGATGGGTCAAATGCAGAGAAACCGTTTCGTTACTAGTACCTGTACTGTACTATGTAATGGCAATACAAGTCAAAAAAACTTTTATAAGTGTAAATCCAATTGCCATGAGTAAAAAGCGTGTTTGCATGACTTATCGTCACCACCGCTAAGCTAAAGGCGGCTAATGTTGGGCGTGATGACGTTTAGTCGTTTTATTTAGACACTTGTTAGAAACCGCAGTTTTTATGACACATTGAGGATTCAGACATTCGCCAGTCGGGTATTTACTGACGTATTTAATGTCGTAGAACAAAACGTGAAAACCTGTAAAGCTTGTGTTAACCACAGACCTTATTTAAGGCATCTGATCCAAAAAAACATTGACTTCGAAACAAGCGAACCAGACATACTTTAACACTAACTGATTTCCACATTTTAGGACTCATTCCTGCACCACTTTATAGATCTTTGCAGATATTTGATCGTGATAATATCTGCAGCTGCTGTATAACATTTAGCTCCAGGCTTGTTGGCGGTGACGTTCAGGGCCGAGCCGATGGCGTGCGGACGTCGCGACTTAAAGCCAGAATGAAAGCGTGTAATCTCTGAAATGAGAATTGACCGGCGCTGTCAGACTTGATGTTATCCCTGAGAGTCTGTGGATGAAGCTGCCATTATTCTAATTAAACCAGGCCTGCGAAGGTGTGATGACAGCGAGGAGAGGAAATGACAGAGCATGAAACACGGAGGGAAGGCATCTTTTTTCTGAAGCAGAAACAAAAGAGGATTAGCTTTTAAAACCTGAAACCTTTCTGTGATTAAAACAAAATGACAAAGTGATGAGAGAGGCGGGAGCAGACAGGGGGAGAGATTATCTCTGGGTTCGGTTGCCATTTCTGCTGCCAACAGGATGAAGTATGAAAGGACAATAAACTGAAATTGAGTTTTTACAGCAATACTGTTTGGTCTGTGTGTCTATGTCTGCTGTAGTCATTCACAAATATTGGAGGATTATGGGTGGATCACATGAGATGAATTTCAAGTATTTACTTGTAATTCTTGCCAAAATCTGGTCCAAAACTGCATCTAGCGATCATTTTCATTAACAAGGAATATGGTAATTATTGCCTCAACAAGACGTTAACATTTTTGCAAATTAGAAACCAGAAAGAATAGCTTTTATATTTGTCCATGGCTCATGGGGATCGTATTAAATATCCTGTTCCATTTAAAGATATTCAGTTGAAAAATATGACAAAAGAAAGCAGCTGTTTGGCCACTTTTTAACACTCATCTACTTATAAATTAAGTGACTAAATGCTGTGTCTGTTTTAAGGAATAAACTAGCGAACACAACAGCATCCTGGTCAGGAGAACTGCTCGGCACATTCATGCAAACTTGATGAATCACAAATATTTTTGATCTGTTGACAAAACAGTCTCACCTCAAGGTCCATTTAGTAGCTGTTCTGGATAACATCACACGGTCTTCATCAACAGAAAGAGGATGCAGGTTGTCTTCGGGATTCAAAGGATGAATCCCAAATGATGAAAAGAACAGAATAAAAAACTCAACATCTCTAAAGTGTAATGAAAGCTGCTCAATTTTTGTCAAGGTCAGCCTGTTATAGTTTAGTTGTATGACATAAAATGCTCATTTCCTAATTAGCTTTGTTTGTAAAAACTAAACATTTATTGCTTTCTTCCTGTCATTTCATAGCTCGGCTATATCAACCCTCACCCAAACCAGTTCATTGTGTTACCTAAACCTAACCTCGTGGTTTTCAGTGAACACGAATGTTTATTTTGAAGACATTGTATGCATGTAAAAAGCATTAACTGGCGTGTGCAAAACTGAAGTAGTGATATGAGGACAGACATGGTATCAGTTCCTTTGAGTTGATACATGTGTTTTCTTTCAGTATTTAATAAATGTTCTATTGTACTTGTGTCGATAAACAAGCCACTCTTACATTTATTAGGTTAAAAGAGCTGTAGTGATTTTTTACCACAAACATTTTACATTTATATTCAATTTAATATTGAATAATCCATTTCTTGCACAATAATATCCTGCATTATATTTGTTACTGGAAATGTGTATTTCCACATGTATGTTTTCCACATGTATATATATCTTTTTTTACTTTTTTACTTTTTAATGCCATTTTATTTATATTTCAGAAGTATTTTGGACTGTTTATTTCTTGTGTCTAATTTCTCTTATGTACATTGCCTTGTTTTTTATGCTGCTGCAACGCAAACATTTCCCAAATTGGGATCAATAACGTATCTATCTATCTATCTATCTATCTGTCTATCTGTCTATCTATCTATCTATCTATCTGTCTATCTGTCTATCTATCTATCTATCTATCTATCAATCTATCTATCTATCTATCAATCTATCTATCTATCTATCTATCTCTCTATCTATTCATCTATCTATCTATCTATCTATCAATCTATCTATCTATCTATCTCTCTATCTATCTATCCATCTATCTATCTATCTATCAATCTATCTATCTATCTATCTATCAATCTATCTATCTATCTATCAATCTATCTATCTATCTATCAATCTATCTATCTATCAATCTATCTATCTATCTATCAATCTATCTATCTATCTCTCTATCTATCTATCCATCTATCTATCTATCTATCAATCTATCTATCTATCTATCTATCAATCTATCTATCTATCTATCTATCTATCTATCTATCTATCTATCAAACAACACATTGCGAGCTAGCTAGTTTGCTTACAGTAGCTATCGTCACTTGTAGTGTCGGCACAGCAGCCGTGTGTGATTTCAGACGATGCTATCAGGTTGAAATGAACACACTGCGAGAGTGTTCACAGTGTGAGACATGGCAATGAGCTAAGGGAAGTGTCAGAATCGAGACACAGCAATAAATTGAAGCGCTGGAACACTGACACGCTGCCATATCAGAGGAGGAGGGGGAGAGCACGCGGTGTTCAGGGGAACAACCAGCAGGTGAAGCCTGGACACGAGCACACGTTGCTGGGATGTTTCCTCAGGGCGAGCGGGTACAGAGTGGAGGGTGTTAAACTCAAAATAGCCATCAGTTCCTAATCAGACCCCCAGCAACAGCCCGGTGTTTACAGGCAAACAACTCGCACGCCTGGAGATGACCTTTACATTACCTTCTCACACACACACACACACACACACACACACACACACACACACGCACGCACACACACACACACACACAATAGAGTATTTGCCACACATGACTGCATTGCAAACATGATCGAACCTGTCAGACCACACAGGGAAACATAAACACTCCCTCCACACACTAATGTACACAAACACACACATACACATTCAGATAAAGTCTGCTGGGCTGAAACATGACCTGGTGACACACACACACACACACACACACACACACACACACACACACACACACACACACACACACACACACACCCTCACACACATATGAATGCAATCCATGTCCTTAACTGCAGAAGTGTGACAATCACCTTGCAGGCGTCTTAACAGCTGCCTGTGTGTTGAGCCATAAATAAACATGGTGACAAAATGAGCACACACACACACACACACCACACACACACACACACACACACACACACACACACACACACAGCCCCGAGGCCTTTTGGGAAGTTTGCAGAGATAGATCAGGTGACATTAAAACTCTGGATTTCTTTGTTTTTTCCGAGTTAACTATTTGATAAAAATAACCTCACAGCGAGAGAGAAGAGGTAATCATGAGGTCAGAGGTCATCATCCGATCCACCTCAGCAGATAAAAGGGTTTGAATTAATGTAAACAAATGAACCTATACATTCTTCTTCCTCTTCTTGTAATTGATTGTATTTTCTTCGTACAGATTGTCTTTTGAATCAAATCAAAGTGTGAATATGGAGCTGCTTGCTACATTGCACTAAATCGCCCCATTAATACCACTGCAATGCTTCCCTATGGGCAGCATATGGTCTGTTTTCAATACTTTTCTTTTACTTTTTGACTTCACAACACTCAATTATTTTAACTGAAGTCCAATAAAAGTAGTATACTTAAGCAAATAGCCACGAGAGGCCATCATTTGCAGTTATTTTACAACACTTGACCTTGTAACAGCAACTTTGTGTCTAGAAACGTATTTTACTCCTTTTTCTCACCTGTTGACTTCACCTTTTTTTCCTTCCTTTGCTACTTCTGTCCTCAACTTCCTGTTCTCTTCTACGTTACCTTTTTTACTGCCTGTCTGTAATGTGTTACTCCTTCCATTCCGGCCTTTCCCTTATCATTTCTGTCTGTCTTTAGTCGTTCCCCCATTCTTTGTGAACTTTTTCCTCCCCTCCTTCCTGTCTCTCTTGCATTTGTTTGTCCTTTGAGATCTGGCTCGATCTGGCACTCGTTTTTTTATCTCCTCCCTCGATCGCAGACATCCAGTGCTGCCAAATCTCTGTGTTTCTGGTTGGTTAGATAAGAGACTCAATTTGCCAGGATCCCCGTCTTCCTCTGAACAACAACCTCTTTAATCTCCTCCGCCATCTTCCCTCGTCTTTCCACCCTCACATCCCACAAGCCCCTGACAGGCGGTCGCTTTCAAAACTGAGCGACCCTGCCGCGTTGAGTTGATCGTTACTGGAGGAGACAGTTTTGTTATCTTTGACAGCTTGATGCAAAACAATTACAGAGTGAGGAACAACGACAGCAAAGAAACACAAAACGACAGTAAAGAGACCCAAAAATGACAACTAAGAGAATCAAAATGGTCACAAAGATACAAAAAACAGCCAAGAAGAGACACAAAAAGAACCTCAAAGACACAAAAGTGCCACAAAGAGTCGCAATGCAACCATAATGACTACAAAGAGACGCAAAGCCTATACTGTTTATCCTCTATGAAAAATAAAGGCAAAATGGATAAAAAAGACTCCTAACAACATGCATTGGCACTAAGAGATGCACGAAGGCCTCAGACATTCAAAGATTACACAAAACTGCCAAAAAAGAAATGAGAAATGACCAGAAAAGACAACAAAGACACATGAAAGACCTCAAAGGCTCTATAACAACAAGCATTAGCAAGCACACGAAATAAAGCCACACATTGATGCAAAAGACCACAGACACTAAAACGTAGCAAAGAACAGACACAAAAAACAGCAAAAATACACAAAACAACCACAGAAGAAATGAAAAAAACAGAAAAGACAACAAAGACAAACAGAATGACACATGATGAGACCCACACCTCTGTGCCCCGGGGGTCTTCTCATAATCTGCCGATTTGTTATACTTTAAAAAAGACGAGGATTCGTCAACGCGATCGACAGCAGAGTCAGCTTGGACGAGATCTGGTTTAGTGTGAAGATGAGAGATTAAACTCCGATGCTTCAGCTCATGATGCGAGAAACTTAGCATCAGTTCATGTTCTCTCTCCCTCTCTTTCCCCCCTTCTCTCTGTCTCTCTCCAAACTTTTTGCCCTACTTTTTTGGCGCTTTGAAAAATTGTCTCTGGCGAGGGTTGGATGAAAGTTGTCAGGGGGGGGGGGGGGGGGGTTGCTAGGCAGAGGAAGCGAGTGAAGGATTTTTCCCCTTTATCTTCCTGCCCAGACCTCCATCATCTGACTCTCCCTCCCTGTTTCTATCTCTTCCTCTCTCCTCCTATGTTGTGAGATTACTCATACACTCAAAAATTCTTGCATCCAGAATGAAAAAAACCACTCATTTTTTTTGTGACAGACGGCTCTGAAAATGTGATGAAACACAAACTGGCTCTTTGATGCCGTTTCAGATCTCGTGGTGAATTTTCCGACACGAAAAAATGAGATTTTAAATAGGAAAGAGGATATTTAGGAGAGTAATGTTAGAACATTGAGCTAATTACGTGTCAATTTCAAGGACAATTTCATATTTAAACTACATTTATTCTGTGAAAAAGCCAATAGTATGTGTGAAAGCAGGTCATGAATGCTAATTTACCCAAATTGAGGCTAATGCTAGAGGCTTCTGTTTAATTATACTCCAGCAACTCCAGCCAAACTCATAATGAGAATGTGTTACCTTAGCCAACCTCATTAGTCTGAGAAGCATTTTGTAAAAGGGAAACATAAACTACAATGCAACAAAGCATAAAGCGCAGTGTTGCTGTCTATGTGTTTCTTTAATAAGCATCCTATAGATTTACAGTAAAACGATACATCACTCTAATCTTATATCTACAGTTTGCTTCATGGATCATTGGGAGCTTCTTTAATCCATTCATTGTGAGGAGTGTTTGATAATGAAGACACACTAGAAAAAACATTTGACTAGACTCACAAACTTAATTTCTGTTCCACTTTCTTATGACATGAATTAGTTTAACTTAAAGGTCTCCTATTATACTCTTTTTCAACAATATATTATAGGTCTCAGATATATACAAAACATGTCTCTGAAGTGTTTGGCTCCGAACGCCAAACAGATCATTGCAGCATCCCATAATCCTCTCTGTTTCAGCCCTGTTTCAAACGTGCTGATTCTGTGTCTGTAGCTTTAAATGCTAATGAGCTGCTGTTGACCACGCCCCCCTGAGAGGTGATTGGTTAAAAAGAACACAATGGTGCTCTAGGAGGAGATTCAGGTGATAAGGGGGGGGGGGTGTTACCTTGGTTGGTGATTGGCTAATGGTTACGCAAGCCAAAACAACGTTATGACATCATAAAGTGGCCAAAATCTGATCAGCTCATTTTCAGACAGGTTTTTATAAATGGATCTATATAAAAACCTGTCTGTTTCTCAACTGAAAGTCATGAGATAGTTTTATGCTGTAATGGGCATTGGATCAAAAATTGTCATTTTTGGCAAACACTTTATTACAGACTCAGTATATAAGATGACGTTAAACCTCCAAAAATGTAAACTTACACCCTTGCCAAACAATATGACATTATGCCACATTCATAGAGAAACTAACAATAATGCCTATGATGATTCACAAAAGGTTAAATATTGCGTAACATTTAATTGAAACGATGGGAATTACCTTTCAACATTTGCACATTTACACAAAAGAATAACAAATACTCTCATATACTTGTAGTATAATTGAGATGTGAAAATAAATCTATCTTACATCCTTTATTTACTTTATTTTCTAAACTTTATTTTCTTACTTCATTGGTTCCTGATTCACAAAATGACTGTAAATCACAGAGCTTCCATTAACTGAATATGTGCTGAGTGGAAAACATGACAGCTGGTGACCTGCACTCTCAGTACAGTGGAAACGATGTAAATATGTAGTCATTATGTGTGTGTGTGTGTGTGTGTGTGTGTGTGTGTGTGTGTGTGTGTGTGTGTGTGTGTGAGAGTTGTTACAAAGGTCAGCTAGAGCCCATTAGCTGCAGCCTCAGCAGAGAGGAGGCAGACGTGTTAAACTTTGCCTCATTAGCTTCACGTTGTTAGACTAAGAGGAGAGCACGCTCCCCGCTCATGTTTCACAACACAGCAACGTCCAAACCTGCTGACACGGCCGCCCCGAATCAATTCACCAATTAATCAATCCATCAATAAGCAAGACAGGAAAAACCAAGCAGCCGTGCAACATGCTGACCGGTTAGAGAGCACAGTGGACAAAACTAAACTGAACATCGATTCTACGTCCGAGAAACCCCACTGTAAATCATTCAGGGGAAATATTTCACTCCACAAAGCGACATAAATACACGTCCTTTTTGTTGATTATTTAATAAAAGTGTAAGGGTCAAGCCCTATGATTCTAAGGTCACTAACCAACGCAGCTCACTATCCATTTTTTTGTGGTTTTGGGTAACAATTGTAAACATGCAGTAGTGTTTGGTGTTACAGTCTAATATTTCTTTGTAATTGATTTTATTATAATCACACAAATGTTGTATCTACCAAAAGTTGATACCTGAACGAAATTCAGTCCCTGTCCCCATACGATTATTTTTGTGTGGACTTCCCCTCTTTTATTTTGTGTCCTTCACATTTTCCTCTTTCCTTATTGTTAGTGTTTCAGGGGAGAGGTAAGCTGCACTGTTTTCGGACATTTCTGCATTAACCCTCCTGTGTTCCTTGGCTCAAATTTGACCCGTTCCCAAATGTCTTCTGTCGGGATAAAGGTTTATTTTATGTTAATGACAGATACAAAATATGTTTGCTTGTAAACGACGTGTTTCCACACAAAAGGTATTATGAACACTCTCATTGGGTTTTGGATTGTATTCCAGTGTATAGCATCTGTGGTCTTCTGGGGTCAATTTAGTAACATCTTTCACCTTTTTTAACTCCGAAATGAAGTTTGATTTTGTGTAAATGAAGTCTATTGATTATCATTTCAATAAGAAGAGTAAAAAAACAAAACTCTGGGTAATTATTTATACTATAAGCTTTATAAAGAGTCAAAACATGAGGACAAAAGTTGCACAGTTGACAGAAAGACAACACAAGGGTTAAGCTATGAACTTGTGTGTATGCTGAATTATTTCTTTCTTATTTAATCTGTGCAGGAGCCGAAGTGTGAGGGCATACAGAATAGTAACGACTGATTTGTTGTTCATCTATTGTCAGAATAACCGGAGATCGGCTCCAACGATATGCTGACTCGGGTTTTTTCCATCCACAACACAACGCAGACATCGCTACTCGACACCAGTTACACTTGTTAAACACATTTCTATACACTGTTGGAAATGGTGGATTTTAGCTTTCCAATGATATCCTTTCAAAGGTTGTTCTTTAAATATTCAGCAACATATATCACATGATGACTGTAAGGCCGTCAAACGTTGCAGAACATGTTTTAGACAAAGTTATTTAAAGATGGGGCTCCTTGGGCTAGGAATGGCATTTCTTATCATTGTCGAGATTTTAACAAACGAGACAATAAAGCAATTTAAAAGAATACAAATCTATTCAAAATATAACAAATAATTGCAAGCATACCTTAAAAATAAAATAGAAAAAACATGAACAGACAATATATACAGTAGAAAGATAAAATCCTGCTCTAATTTGAATGATATAATAGCAGAAGCAATTTGCCTTGCTGAAGCAACCTTGTGAATGCATGTCTCTAACTTGTCACATAATATCTTCACAGTGTTTTATGAGTATATATACTAAAGTAAGGAATCTGAATACTTCCATCACTGCTCAGTGGTGATAAAAGGTTGTGAAATATCTCTTTTTACCAGAGGACATGTTGACATGTGTCAACAGGAGCTGTGGTAATAAAGCTCAGCCACATCTGATGTGCTTCGTCACTCTGCTCTGTTTCCTGTTGTGGTCGTTGTCACTCGCTGAGCAGACGACCGTTTTACTACAGGAAGTGAGACAGGAGTCAGTCAGTTTCTCTTTTCTCTCTCTCTTACACCGCAGCGTGACAGAAAGCAGAGGAGGAAGTGTCCGTTGGGTTTGTTTTTATTGTCTTGGGTCATGTGACGTCCTTCAGAGCTACTGTTTACTCACTTCTCCTTCTTCTTCTTCTTTTTCTTGAAAACTGAACTTGTATGTCAGCTCCTGATTCTTTCTTGACTTCTTGTTTGCAATATCTTTACTCTGTATAATTTGTTTTTAGGTTTTAAATGTTGTAGCCCAATTTAAATCTAAGTTTTACAGTAAGTGTTAAGAACTAAGGAAGCAATTTACACACTAAGGGATGCATTTATTAATTACTTGTGCAACACAGCAGAGCAGATTTAAAAAAAACGGATGGTAAGAAAAGAAGGAACTCCCGCATACTTGCATGAAATATTAAATAATAACTAATAGGACTGGTTGGGGAAACTCAGCCTTTAAGATAGTTTACAGTTGTCCAATTGTGCATGTTTAAAGCTTGTTCATACTCCATTTATACTATTACTATTATGGCTATTACTCCTATTCTAATTGAGGCTCCACGTCTGTCTGGATCATGGATGTTTAAAGAGAACCGAGTGGATCCGAGTTCAGGTTCACAATCTTACCGCTTTGTCACCATTTCTGGGCTGCACATCAACCCCTACTGTACATGGCAGAGGACGTAAATCATACGTATTGATCTATTGATCCAATAATCGAACGTCATAAATGCTGCTGTGACCTGAACCCTAACATGTTCAAGGTTCAAGGCTTTTATTGTCATGTGTGCATAGCTACCTAAGTCTTAGGTCACAGGCTCCTCCAACAGTGCCACACAATAAAACAGATAATAGTGCAAGTAAATAAAATAAAATTGAATATAATATAATAGTGCAGAGTAGTCAATATACAAGTAATTGGAATATTGATATAAGTTGCAAACAGATGAATGTTCTTTCAAAAGTTCAGGTGTTTAACAGTCTTATGGCCTGTTACATGTGTAAAATCTACTGTCATAATGGTGGATGATTGGACCCTGTGATGTTGCATGTTTGAAAAGAAGTGTATGTTTAGTTAGTGAATCCTCTGCAGACCCAGTCTCACGGTCTGAGGTCTGACAGACGTGCAGCTGCTGGACGGATTAGCTTCAGCGGCGTCTTTGCTCCGTGTGATCCTCCATAAACCGTCAGGATTACCTGCAGGCGGTCAGCAGGAGGTCAGGGTGTCACCTCTCAGTGCCAATGGGTGAACATGTAAATGTAAACATGAGTCAGAGGTCGCCGGCGATCAAAGGGTGATCTTCTCTCTCTGACCTCAATTAGCTTTATTGGCAGTGACAAAACTATGTTGTTGAAAAAGCAAGAGATGAACATACTGTCAAAGTCAAGTCAAAGTCAACTTTATTGTCAATCTTTCAGTTTGTGTGTACAGACAGAGAGATGTGTATATACCTATATATACACAATCAACAGACACACTTGTACATATGCACACATTAAGACATAAATAATAGCACAACAATCAATAATACTGTATTAACA
Source organism: Dissostichus eleginoides (assembly GCA_031216635.1). Taxonomy (NCBI): domain Eukaryota; kingdom Metazoa; phylum Chordata; class Actinopteri; order Perciformes; family Nototheniidae; genus Dissostichus; species Dissostichus eleginoides. The sequence continues at coordinate 31,608,308 of CM062266.1, read as the reverse complement.
CAAGAAAACACAAATATCAAAAACAAAACACTTTGTACGATTTAACACAGTACCTTAATACTCTCTTATACTCCCTCTCTTGACTCAATTAGCTTTATTGGCATTGACAAAAACATGTTGTTGACAAAGCAAAATATGAACATACTGTATTCACACAACAAAACACACATGTCAAAAACAAAACACTACTGTTTGTACGATTTAACACAGTACCTTAATACTCCCTTTCTTTGGGGGATCTTGTAGAAGTTGTGAGTACCAATGACCCCAGGTTACATCATGATAATGTATTGAGGGGCAACGAATATATGTATTTTATCAATGTTCTAATAAACACACTTAGGTTCAAGGTATTTATTTTTACCTGTAGGTAGATTTGTTTGCAGATACAAGACCAGATCCATCGTGACACACATTTTAAAACAACACAGACAATAGACAACTCAATCAAACCATGACATTAAAGAAAAAGACAGAATTGACTCAATCAAAGCTCAGTAAAACAAGACCATCATGGTTTTGTTAATGTTAAGATAGGACAGTTTCCGTAAAACAAAACAAATGCTGGTGACCCCTTTTGCACACAGCTTCACAATTTGCTTCAAAGTTCAATTTTAATAATAGATCCAGAATATTTGTAAGGCTGCAAACATCTCGCTCGTTTTTCAGATCTACAGGACGTAGCATCATGTCAATAGTGTATTCACATTTTTATTTGAGAGCACACAGGACTTGTATCCATGTGTCCGTTATGTATGACTGTAAACGGCACATCTCTGAGATAAGAATAACCGTCAAGGCTGTCAATCATCTTTTTTTCAGTCTCTTCTCGTCACACAGAGGAAGTGAGAGTCGTAGTAAAGAAGTGAGAGTGTTTCTGAGGTGAGCGATGACTCCAGATCACGTTTGACGGTTGGAGGATTTTCCCGCTCAGGGTCTCTGAGTGAAGTGTTTGTGTTTTTTCTGCAGACGACGGTGTGGTGGTTACACACTCTCTGCTGCATCCTGTTCACTCAAACCACAGAGGACTTACACAACAACAACTGCAGGAAAGCATCCAAACAAACATGCAGGAGGAAGTTGAACATGAACCTGTACTGACTTTAACTCATTCTCTTATGGTGCCAAAAAATTGATATTAAGCAACCAGTCATGCCAACATTAATTACACTGTAATCCGAGTTTTTCAATTTTAACTGTATTGTAATATTATATTTTAACTGTACAATGTATTATTTTATTGACCTGTACTTAAATCATGTTTTATAATTGTTTGTGTGATAGAGATTATGCAATTTCTTGTAGTGTTTGTTGATTGTTATGTACCTGCCTGAGGACTGCAGATGGAAATGAGCTATTAGCTACAATCTGGCATAATTCATATCTTGTCTTTTCTGTGATTAATGTATTTCTATGCATGGTCCTTGTTGAAATAAATACATAATAATAATGAATATTAAAGACTCAGGGTGTCGTAAGTTCAGACTGTTTACTGGCAACAACAAATGGAAAGAACAGGAATAAAGAGTTTTACATGCTAGACCGTGATTGATAATAACAAATAAGATGATAAGAGGAGACACCGTCCTGTTGTAAATCCTGCTGGTGTCATCTAGAGGCATACCGTTTAATAAAGTGTTGGACAACAAACAACAAAGTCAAGCTAAATATGCAAATGTTGTCCTAAGTGAAAGTTAGGAGGGCTTTGAAATCTAAAGTGTTTATCCTCTGGAGAGCAGGAATGGGTTCAGAGATGTGTATTTGCTTGTTTAGCAATGTTTGGATAAGATTAGTTCAATACAAAAATCAGTGTTTCTTCAACGCAGTTCAGCGGACAACAGACATCGAGGGGCTGCCGCTAATGTTTGCTCAGCTCGTTCTCCTGATCATTTAAGATTGTATACAGGATGTTTTAACCTAGAGACACATGATCAGCAATTCACTCCCAAGAACATGTTTTGAAAGAGTGGCTAAAAACTGGAGACTATTATTAATTAGTTTGACAGGTTCTGGGAGACAACCACAAAGTAATGTTTGTGCCATTAAAAGGGACTGCATGAAAAGAACCAACAAATGGATTAATAACACATTTTCTTTAGGTTTAAAAACTGATTCGTGAAATTTCTAGCTGATTTTCCTCCTTTGTTTACTTCCAGAACATAGTGACATCACTATATAACACTCGCCTTGTATTGGCTAGTGCTCCAACACATTGTACGTGATAGGCTAAGGGGCGGGACATCTCTAAGCAGTTGAGCAATCACAACAGAGCCGGCCAGCTAACCAATCAGAGCAGACTGGGCTCTGGTTTCAGACAGAGGGTGAAAATAGGTGCTGCAGCACCGGCAGTATGAGAAGAATAAAGAGCTTTTTGAACATTAAAGCATGGAGACATGTCCCAGTAGAGGAACAAAATACAAATATGAACCTTTAAATGAGCAGAATAGGGCCCCTAAAAGAGAACTACCCCATACTGTTATGATCTGTGTGCTGTAGACATGTGGATATAGAGACAGAAAACCCCAAACATTTTCACAGTTCCACATTGTGTCAAATGTTTTATTTACTCTGGGCCAGCGCACATACAGTACCACTTACATGTCAGATGAAGTCATCTCTGAGTTTCCTAGCGTTCTCTCGTGGCTCTGTGGATGTTCAGAGCGTCTGCCCGCTGCTGAGAGTTCCCTCACCTCGGTGTTTGTCCTCTGTGACCTCGATCAGATGGTGATGAAGACGACTGTGGTCAGATCGGCTCCAGAGAGGAGAGGAGGATCAACCTGATCTCTCTCCTGCGGCTCCAGAGCCTCACTGCCGGCCAGAGAGCGCCTGATGTGGGATGGAGAGGGGGGTTGTGGGTAATCCTATAGCCAAACAGAGAGATCTGGATCACCATCACAGCGTTTGTACTGTATGATGCTGGTGTTCACCTCAGTTATTCTAATAGAATTTCACAATGTGAAAGTGTAAAAGTATTCGAGTTCATTGGTGATGGGGGAAGTATTCATGTTCTGCACATCTACTTTAATACTCTGTTACAAGTAAAGGTCCTTGAAAATGTTACCTAAGTTAAAGAACATAATGGTATAAGAATGTCCCCCTGTGATGTTTATACTATATATTGTGATGTAGAGGGGTGATGAGTCCTAAAACCCGGAGAGACTTAGCATTTTACCACTTCTGGTTCCCTCGTCATGAAGTCAACGTTTTAATTAACGTGTGTGTGGTGAAATAAGCTCCAGGTTAACACGAGCTGAACAGATTTTGCACGTTTTGTTCTCAGACACAAAATGCGCCAGAAAATCCTCCACTGGTAGATGTCCAAAGCTTCTATGCGTCATACAAAGGCAAAACATTAGCCGCTTTTAGCTTAGTGGTGGTGATGTGCAGCCATGTGACCGTGATGTTGTTCCTTTATAGCCTAGCGTTAGCTTTTTATCAGAAACGTTGCTATCAGAAACAATCGTAGAATTCTGAGCAGGCATTAGCTCCCCCTCCTCTTTCCTTTTTTTCAAGCTAAGGACCCAGATCAGCAATTCTCTAACAGGGCTGAAATAGAGGGATATGAGGGATGTCTAAAATGCATGATCTGTTTGGTATTTTGAGCAAAACACATCATAGACATGTTTTTTATATATTTGTATATATCTGAGACTCATAATATATGCCTAAAAATAGCAGACCTTTAAAATATATTTACATGTATGTGCCGGTTTCCCTATTATGTTAAAAGATGAGGATAAAAACAAATCCCTGTTCATGGCTTTACTCCCTCGTCCTCTCCTCCCTCTCACGTTCACAGACAGCAGCTGCAGAGCTCTATCTTCTGATCCCTGTTAAGATCTGACAGTCACCGTGCTCCCGCCACAACAAAGCTGGAGGCCATCGCTCTGACTCACTCGTCTGCACCCCCCTCTCCATAATGACGGCAGCGCTCCGTCACCCGAGGCTAATACCTGCCGCCTGATAGCTTCATCTACTCTGCACAAGGAGTGATTTCCTTCTTTGACCTCACTAATCCCTGTTAGGACATGCCTCAGCTTTCTCGTGAGCCCCATTCGGACGGGATTAGTGTTATAGCGAGGAGGCGGGGAACTGTAATCGTCACCGGAGCACGTCTGTAATGTTGGTTTGGTGTAAATCTGACATGCTAATACATTTTACAGATGGTGCTGGCTGTAAAAGTCCAGCCTGTTTAACCTCCTGTGGAACAAAAAGCTGGAGGAAAATGATTCCAGTCCGCAGAGCATTGTGTCAGTAGCAGGAAAGACGGTCATGACGTGAAACTCAAGTTGCTACTTAATGTCTCACATTGAGAGAATGCCAATCTTTAGCAGGTTTATTCAATATAATCTTCACCATTTTTGATTAGCGTTTAAGCATGCTAACATTTGCTAATTAGAGGTAGACACAAGGTACAGCTGAGGTTGAAGGTATTTCATTCTGCATGAATTTGGTATATAATCAATTTATTGGACACATTCAAATGTCTATAGGAATAGAAGAAAAATGTTTTTACAATTCATCCTGACAGGAACATCACTGTCTTAACTTCATTTCATCACAATCAGACAGGCAGTTGTTCAGATACTCGATAAAAAAACGAAAATGTAAACATCATGCGGCGCTAGAGGAAAAGTCAGAAGGCTCCATCTTCTGGGGAACATGAATGTCTTCACAAGATTTAATCCCAATCCAAATCAAAATAGTTGTTTTCAGTATGACCAAAGTGATGTTTTACAACTTGATTTTGGGCAAACGTTGTAGTTGATTAGCCTTGGACTCAAAGTCAAAGTCAAACTTTATTGTCTGTGTTTTCTACAAACAGGGAGATCAAAATGCAATTTCTCGCTGTCCCAAAAGACAATAATAAATAGCTTCTCTCCCTCGGTGTGTCAGGGCCTTTACAAGTGACATTGAGAGTGATGGTGAGATAACACAAATACTAAAGGTCGCCACAGACTTGAAGTTTTCAACATTAAAAAAAGGACGAGATAATTTGTCAGTGAGGTGAATAATAAAAACAGACTCTACACTACATTACAATATCTAATGAAGCTGTTAAGGGTCTGGTCTGTAATCGCTCACATCGAGCACTTTAACTGTGTCCTGACCCGGAAAATAACCCAATCAGAGCCCTCCACATGCAGCTGTGTGTGTGTGTGTGTGTATGTGTGTGTGTGTGTGTGTGTGTGTTGTGTGTGTGTGTGTGTGTGTGTACATGTATGTGTGTGTGTGTACATGTATGTTTGTGTGTGTGTGTTGGATGAAAGCTGACACTCAGTGCAGAGATTACATCACAGCATTGGGTTAATAAAGCTGAGCTCATAATGTGAGATGATGGATTTCAGCTCTCAGACACTCTCACCTTAAATAAATCATCTGCACTCTACTTCCTGTTTGGGTCGAGGGCGAAAAGGAGCTCCGAGCGGTCGGATGACATCAGCGTGTGAAGCTCTGCAGCAGATTATTTAATGGATGTGATGGGAGGAACATCTTGGAGCAAAATACATTACCTCTACCGGGGAGGATATGTTTCTTAATTCCAAAAATATTGCACATTTTTTTTGTGTGAAATTCAGTGCAAAGCTTTAAGCGATTAACAAATGATCTTCTTTTTCTTTTTTTTTAAAAGATGATAGTATAGTTTAGATAATCTATAGATATTTATAGTTGATGATGAAAACATCGACAACAATTGACAACACATTGCTGCAGATGGAGAAAACACAAACTGTTAGAAAAACTGTGGGTCAAATAACTAGGAAAATAGTAAAAGACGCTTGAATCACAAAAACGTATTTAGGTGCTTCTATTTACCAAATGTATGCAAAAGAAAAGTAATTTGGACGTCCACGCTGAAAACTGAAAGACAAAAATATGCATTTATTTTATGCACATTTGTGTTTTTTGCTGTGGAACCTTTTTTTGAAACTGCAGCGCAATCTCTTAATGGAAAGGTTTTTGGCCGTTGTAGCGCGTTTGCACCAGTTGGACACCTTAATTATCCCCAAGGTCAGCAGCATTCAAGGTCAACGTTGAAATAATTAGAAATGACCGAGGTTAGCGCTTCCACCGAGCTGGCGGCACTTTCTCCACAATAGTAAAAAACACAATGTCAGTGCAGACCGTTTTACCACTGGACACGTGAAGGCAGCTTTACCCTTTAACTTTTCCCTAATCCTCCAGACATCCCAGATAAAACTACTAAGTGCAGTACAATTACCGTGGTCTTTGTCAGTGAAAGCACGTATAAACACGCCCACACGAACCTGCGATAAAGGTGCTACGTTGCCAGATTTTTTCTGAAGGCAGTCAAACACACCTTGCATCCGGTCCCAAGGCCTCTTTGCCCTTTTTATGTGTGTGTGTGTGTGTGTGTGTGTGTGTGTGTGTGTGTGTGTGTGAGCAACTCTAAATACATAATGACATAGACGGAGAGCAGAGAAGAAAGACGGAGACGGATCTGTTTTTATAAAGTCCTATAAGTGATGACGACATCCCCGAGGGGCTCGTTGCTGTCGGGTTTCACGTGTTTCAGTCTCTGTCTATATTTTTCCTTCCGATTGCGGAATGAATTGGAAACACCTGACGAAACTCTGATGCAAATGTTCTGCTCTGCTGCTGGAGGCTCCTCTGGCACGACTACACAGAGGCTCATCTCTCATCTGACATGTTTCACCAAAATAAAACCGCGTTTGAAGCCGACACGCTCCAATGCGAAACATCCAGTGTGACTCGGGTGTTTTCTCATTTGCACTCCTTTAATGTTTTCTTTCTGACCTAAGATAATTTTAATCAGTTTAGTCAAACTTCTCAGGCTCATTCACTTCCATTCAGTTCCAGTCGGCTCACAAAACAACTGGAGACTTATTTAGGCTGGAGTTCAACAAGGGTAACCAGGTGTCCCGCATTTCCATCCCTGTCACGATGTTCTGCATTTGGATTCGCTCTAGTTATCCAAAATAAAGCCACCATTGACACGAAGAGGACATATTATGCTCATTTTCGGGTTCAAATGAGTAAAAAAAACACGTAAAAAAACACAGAACAGAACACTTACAGCGTGTGTGTTGTGTGTGTGTGTAAAGGCGTGTTTATGTTTCTTATTTTCACATTTTGTGCAATGCCTTTGTTTACACGCATGCTGCTCACAAATTGGGATCAATAAAGTTTATCCTATCTTGTTCTATCCTATCTTATTTGTGTGTGTGTGTGTGTGTGTGTGTGTGTGTGGTGTGTGTGTGTGTGTTGTGTGTGTGTGGTGTGTGTGTGTGTGTGTGTGTGTGGTGTGTGTGTGTGACAAAGGGGTGAGGTCATCCAGTGAAGTCGAGCAGGTTCACAGCTGCTTCGCTGCAGGAAGCTGCTTTAAAGTGATTTTTTCTGGGAAGAGTCCTTCAGAGGAAGACGTGTGCGTCCTCTACACATCTATCAGGTTTCTTTTTTCTCCAGTGAAGCAACAAGAAATGTACTCCCCCAGCAACAGACTGGACTGCAGGGGGGAGACAGGGGGAGTCACACTGTCACCTCTCATTGTTACAGCTGCAGTGCGTATCAGTTCATCAAAGGACTTTCTTTGCTTCCTTCTCTCCTTATGCTTTATTCCTTCTCTTTTTGCCATCAGTGCGCCTTTGGCTTTTATCCCCCAAACACCTTCATGCTTCTTTTTCTCCATCATTTTTTATTAATTTGTTAGCTTTCACTCTTTCCTGCCTTACTTTGCCCTTCACTTCTTCCAGATGTCATGCTTTGTTCTCGGTGGGGGAAAGCAACAAAGAACTTTACACAAGTATAGTACTTTAGTAAAACTCTGAGGTGCCTGTACTTTGTTTTCATTTTAGGCTCCACCACCGTTTGGAAGCAAATACTGTACTTTTGACTTGACAACTGGAGTTACTGTTCAGATTCAGATGTTTGGCTCATTCAAAACATTGATCAATTATTAAATAAACATTGACATACAATTAGAGGTAAGGATATCCAGCAGAGTAATTAAATGCAGCTCCAACTACCCAGCTGTGACGAAAACCCTATTGCATCAATAATCAAAATCCAAAAATGTATAATATCCGACTCTGAAATTGACTTTTAAGTATAACAAGTACTTTACTTTTAATATATTTTCATGCCGATACTTTTTAATGTTTCTTAAGTAAAGTGTTAAATGGAGGACTTTTGAATGTAGGATTTTTACCCCATCCTAGAGTACCTACTGAGAAAGGAAAGTGAGGACATGTTTGCCAGTAAGTACTTCTTCAAAGAGCTCTGTGTGTGTGTGTGTGTGTGTGTGTGTGTGTGTGTGTGTGTGTGTGTGTGTGTGTGTGTTTGTGTGTGTGTGTGTGTGTGTGTGTGTGTGTGTGTGTGTGTGTGTGTTTTATTGAACAGTGTGTTTGTTGTGGTGTGTGTGTGGTGTTTGTGGTGTGTGTGTGTGGTGTGTGTGTTTTTGTTGTGTTGCAGGGTTTGTTGTGACGCGGACATGAAAGGCCGGCTGGACACCTCGATGAACTCACAACACCGACCTGCAAGCATCACCTTCTGACACCCAGCAGTGTGTGTGTGTGTGTGTGTGTGTGTGTGTGTGTGTGTTTGTGTGTGTGTGTGTGTGTGTGTGTGTGTGTGTGTGTGTGTGTGTGTGTGTGTGTGTGTGTGTGTGTGTGTGTGTGTGTGTGTGTGTCTAACAGCAGGTGGTATGTGGGTCACATTCCCAAAGAAAAAAAATGATCTTTGTTCCAGTTTTATGTGGAGTTGCTGACGTGGTGCGTTCAGGGTCACGCTGCAGGATGCATCACTCTGGGATCAAACTTGACAGATCTTCACAGCCAGGGTGTAAGAGACAGGAAGTGTCTGATAACTTTCTGGACGTGTTTGTACAGTATTTGATTTTAATGAACTAAATAATGGGTGTCCAAACTTTTTTAAATTATTAGTTAGCAAAATCAATCAAATATAGGTAAGTTATTCTTGATTCTTGAAAATACTTAAAGAAACACAACAGCCTATCACAGATCTCCGTAGGGTTTCATTTATTTAGTTGGCAGCTCAATCCTTAAAACAGAAGCTTCAGATTGCTTATAAAAAGACGAATTATGAAGGGTAGATTTCAATAATTATAATTATTAAGTTATTTAATCTTATCAACTAAGATTTGTTTGAAAATGTTTCCAACTTTAATTGACTGAATTTATTTAAAAAGTGGGCTTATTAACACGTGAATACTGTGTAATGTATTTTTACATAAATATTTTAAAAGTACAATATATGACAAGCACAAGTTTCATTTGTGGGCCAAATTCCATTATACTCTTTGAATTTGCTGAGGGCCGATTCAAAATGGACGCATTTGGATACCCCTGATTTAGATGATAAAGTTAGAGAGAAAAAGTCCTTACATTTTTATTTTTTATTTTGTATTTAACCTTTATTTAACCAGATAAAAAGCATTGAGATAAAATCTCATTTACAATGCTGACCTGGCCAAGAAGGCAGCAACGTTACACATTTTTACACATAACACAGACATATAAAATACAGAGAAAACACAAGTAAACAAAAAAAAACAAAAACGAAAAGCAGTCACTACATTGTGCACATTTGGGACAGTAAGAAAGGTACTACTTATTACTGCAAGAGCAGCTGGTGGTAAGGACTTCAGACAACTTCAATTTAAAGCAGGCTGGTGCCGTCAGTTTAAGGCTTGATTGAAGGTCATTCCAAGACCAAGGACCATAATGAAAACGACTCCTTTTTCCAGCCTCAGTCCGCACAGCAGGTACCTGGAACCGTATCAGGCACCTGGAACCGTATCCAGGCACTGGTTCTGAGGTTGTAAGAGTCACAATCTGGAGCAAATCTGGCACATATGTACAGTGGAAGCTTACCTAAAATGGCTTTAAACATGAATAAAAACCAATGCTGCATCCTACGCATACTAAGTGAGGACCATCCAGTCAGGCTATACAGTTTGCAATGATGAGTCCTATAGGGTACATTTGATATCGCAGTGCAGCATGGTAGAGTGGGTCAAGTTTGGCCAAAACAGTGGGACAGGCAAATCTATAAATGGTATCACCGTAGTCCAGCTGGGACAGGAATAAGCCAGAGACCAACCTTTTACGGGAAGAAGTTGAAAAACAACATTTAAGTCTGTAAAGGAAGCCAAGAGTGAATTTCAATTTCTTTGTTAGAACTTCAATGTGGTGTTTAAAGTTTAGAATTCTGTTCAACCCAAATATTTGTATGTATCGACAAACTCAACGGAGACGCCATCAAGGGTGTCAATGGAAAGGCAAGAGGACGCTGACTTGGGAGCAAAGAGCATTGCTTTGGTTTTCTTACTGTTCAATAGCAGTTTCGAATCAATAAGCGCATGCTGCAGCGTGATAAAATCAGTTTATAAATTGGAAATGGCCATATCCAGAGAAGGAGCACATGATTATACAATAGTGTCATCAGCATACATATGATAGGTAGAAAATTGCATCTGATTACAAATATTGTTTACATATAATAAAAAGAGCAAGCGCCCCAAAATAGAGCCCTGTGGAACTCCCTTCTCCAAGGTGACAGGGTCAGAGACAGTACTACCCAACCTGACGCATTGAGTACGGTCGGTTAGATAACTTTGAAACCAGCAAATGGCGTTATGACCTAAACGAGACATCAACATAACATTAGACAGAATGTGGTGATCTACAGTGTCAAATGCTTTGGCTAGGTCAATAAACAATGCAACACAAACAGATTGTTTATCCAAAGCAGCCTTAATATCGTCTAAGACTTTCAGACTGGCAGTCACAGTACTGTGCTTTGATCTGAATCCAGATTGCGTAGGGTTAAGGATGTTGTGTGAATTTAAAAAAAGTTTTAGCTGAGTAGAAACTAGGGACTCAAGAATCTTTGATAACACAGAAAGATTTGAGATAGGACGATAGTTATTCAACTCAGTGGGATCACCAGCTTTCAAGAGGGGCGATACCAGAGCTTGCTTCCACACAGCTGGCAGTGTGTGAGTGGACAGGGAGAGATTACAAATATCAGTAACTGGTTGAGCTATCATCTGAGCTGCAATTTTTTAAAGAAAGGATCTAGGCCGTCAGGCCCGGCAGACTTTTTAGTATCAATTGAGTGCAAACTGAGTAAGACTTCAGAGACCGAGAAAGAAGCTAAATCAATAACAGGGGAGATCATCTCTTGACTAGGGCTGTGAGTAAGACCATTTAGAGAGTCATGACTTTGCTCATCAAAAATGTGACCAGCCTTTTTGAAGTGAGCATTAAAGGCATTAGACATATCATTTCTATCTGAAATAAAAGAATCACTGACCTTCAGTTTTTGAGGGAAACTAGAAACCTTCTTGTTCTGAAGTGATTTAATTGTTTTCCAGAACTTAGAATGGTCATTAAAACAATCAGTGGTTAAGCTCAGATAGTAATCAGCTTTAGCTTTTTTAATAAGGGCGGAAATTTATTTCTGAGGACACGAAAAAGAAGCCATTCATCACTAGTGTTAGACTTTCTAGCTATAGACCATTGCTTATTGCGATCATGAATGAGATCAGATAATTCTCTAGATAAATAATCTCTAGGTAAATATGATCACATCAAAGAGTAAATGTATAACCAGGTACCACGTGTGCATGGAAACAAACTACTGTTCCTAAGTGTCTTAAAGAAAAGTTTTAAAAGAGTTTTGAAAGTGAGACAGCTGAGCAGCAGTAATCATGGAGTCATTATTATCAATGATTGACAAAAGCTCTGTCGGCCCTGCAGAAATGTGTGGCAGTAAAGATGAGAGATACTGCACACAGAGGATGACTGAACAGCAGGTCAGAGCAGAGCCGTAATGAACGAGCGGTCAGTGAAGGTGAACAGCTGCAGAGTGAATCCGTTCAATTTGATTTTGTTTATGAAAAGAAAAGGTCAAATACTGTAGCACAAACTTCGAATAGAATTGTTTTTATAGCTCAATTTGGTACAAAGCATCTAATTCACATAAGCATACAGTATATTGCATAAAGAAGAAAGTGGTAAAAGGTAAGCAATTAGTTTTTTTCCCTTTCCTGTAGTGTGTTATATAGTTTTTGTGCATCTAAATAGTCTGCAAAGGCTAAAAGCATTTCTATTGGTTAGTGCTCCAACACATTGTACGTGATAGGCTAAGGGGCGGCACATCTCTAAATGGTTGACCAATCACAACAGAGCCGGCCAGCTAACCAATCAGAGCAGACTGGGCTCTGGTTTCAGACAGAGGGTGAAAAGAGGTGCTGCAGCACAGACAGTATGAGAAAAATAAATAACAAGCTGAGATTCCACAGATTCTAGAGGTATTAGTATCATCACTGAGCGATCATCACTGAGCGATCAGAACTCGCGACATGGGAAGCAAACACAGACATCACAACACGGAGCTTTGTGGAGCAAAAACGGGAGAAATGTCTTACCTTCTGCTGTTTCTGATCAAAAGTTGTGTTCAATGGCATTAAAACGAGAAACACTGAAGGTTAATCCATAGGTTAATCCAATGTGTCTGTGTCACTTTGAAAGGATTACTGATAATCCATCATTCCAATTTTATGTCAAAAACTGAGTTTTCATATTAGCTGCTATGATAGCTACCAGATTGTATGACAGCTTCCTGTTTTGGGTATTCTGGCCTCGCATCACTCTCACTCCTTATTTGGTAACGTGTAGGTGGATTTAGGAACTTCCCCTCGATTCTATTGGCTCTAACAGTTAAAAAGAGATGTCAATCATCAAAATCGACCAAGGGGGGCCGGAGATATGGAAAATCCACCCAAATGACCCCAGAAGTGTTTTTTTTGCTAAACGTCTCTAAAAAGGTCAAATGTCACTTGTTTTGCATCAATCTTGATACAGGGTACATATTGTATGTTATAGTTTGGATTCCTAAAGCTTTTAGTCTACTATCCCATCATTCAAGGGTGGTTTTCACTATAAGTAATGTTTTTTTTTTGGACGGACACTATCATTTACGTTTTTTTACTATGTTCAATCCGAATTTACTTTAAAATAAAAAAAATCTATATTGATTCTGACTTTTCTACATCCAACTCACAGGTTTATCATTGCTTTGAGAAAAAAGATTATTAATTTTCCCCTTTTATAAGTGAAGTTATAGTCATTTGTTCTGGGAATGTCATTTTCGAGCCTGAGACCTGGAAAACAGGCTCGGGGCTTAACAGGTTAAAGCATGGAGACATGTCACAGTAGAGCCACAAAATACTAATATGAACCTGAACAATTAGCATAATATGTCCTCTTTAACTGTCTGTCAACATCTGATTAAAATCTGATGAGATTCAGATTATTATTTCCAGAGATGCATGTGACACAAAATACAGAAACTCCGTCTGGAGGGAACTTAGGGATTTTGCCCAAAACCTATATAACAAACTACAGGGAAGGGAAAGCCAATAGGGCCCCTTTAATTTCACTAGTGCGTTTTGTTGACACAGTGATGATAATGTTGAAGAAAGCTTCCGGTTAAACCAGGTACCTGCTGCGTCCGTCCTTCTTTAAAGTAGAAGTTTAACAGCTCTTTGAGGGAGTCCATAAACACAACTTTATTGGACTTCATGTTCCGGCCCCTAAGCGATGGTAAACGGTTTGGAAAACGCGGTCGTTGTGTTCAGTCGAGAATGATGAAAGCTGATCTTTGGCTGCCGGAGCAGAGCGCTGTGACGGGTGGAGGTGGAGGAGGTGGTGGAGACGCAGGGTGTGTGTTTTTGTGTGTGTGTGTGTGTGTGTGTGTGTGTGTGTGTGTGTGTGTGTGTGTGTGTGTGTGTGTGTGTGTGTCCTCTGGCCGTCCTGCTGTTCATCAAAATTAAACGAGCTCATAAATCTGAACGACACACCACCGCGCAGGAAGTGGCTCCATGGCCCAAACAACTCCAGTTTAAACGGCAGAGGATTTAAAGCGAGGAGCGTGATGTGTTCAGGGGCATCTTTACGACCCTCCGCCTGCTGAAGCCTTCTGTTGGAGGTCTGCAGCGGACCATCATCCGGTGATTGATGCTGCAGGAGCTTAAACTGCTCACCTTCACCATTATTACTGATGGTCACTTCCTGTGTCGCGCTGAGGTCAGAGGAACATGTCTGGACACACGTGTTTAAAAAAAATGTCTCATTCATTCATTCATGTAGTTTCCTGCGCTAACAATTTACTTTCCGGCGTGTGTATACAATAATTTGGACGTTGCTGTTACCTGTATTTATGTCAATTACTGTTAACGTTTCGCCATTGTGCACGTTTGGTTTTTACACCTTATGGACAATTATTCTTTACATCCAAAGAAATATTATAAAGACATTCCTGTTCCCCCCAGGATGAATGTTTTTATTATTTTGGCAATCCCTAACATTTCATATAGCTCCATAAATGGGTTGACAATTTACTTTGCATGTAATGTTAGCATTTATCTCAAATGGACTGTAGATTTTATGTATTAAAGTAACTTCTGCAATGGAAATTATGTTTTTGGATTAGGAGCAGATCCGAATCGCAGGTTGGTTACACAAATAATGTTTCACATTCATTATCATTGTGAGATATGGCCTTGTCTTGGCGGAGGGTTTTAAGCGCCCTCCTAGTTTGTTATATTTGGTTCTATTGGCACAATATATTTTGGCACTCTTTACAACTTTGTTGAGCAACTCCTGCACAACATTTTCTCATGGATAAACAAAGTTATTTCCTATTTCATGTTATTTATCTGCTGTTTTTTCTGCTGTCACATCACATCATTGCTGGCAGGAAAGGTGGAGGACCCTGAGGGAGCAGAGAACTGTATTTAGAATAAAATTCAACATGTTTTTGACAACTGAGAATATATAATATAATATTACCCCGGTAAACGTTTCACAAACATGTTTCACTTCATATTCCATTCACGTTAAGCAGAGGAAATGACAACAAATCTAAATGAGTGACACATCAATACCCAACCAACAAGAATCTATGATCTTATGTGACAGCATAAACTTTTTAAAGGAAAATATAGAAATAGTATTTAATTAATAATTAATTGTGAGACCTAAAGGGAACTTATTTTTATCACAAGTAGTATCAAGTAAAGTCAAGTTTTTTCCAACATGTCTAAGCATAAGCATGCTTCTTTTTTAGATGACTTTATAGATACCAATTTGAAATTGTTTTGTCCAAGCAGCTTGAATTGAACTATAATGAAAAATAAATTCCTCCTGCCAGTCACCTGGGGTAGAAACAATGAAGCAGGAAAGATGGGCAACGAAATACTTCACGCAAGCAAACATGGATATAAACACTGCTGGATTTAAAATATCTCTTGAAAAAATGAACTCTGCAAATGTTTTTTGAGGAAGGAAATGCATTCAGCCCATTCCCATGTTTCGACTGTGCCAGCGCTCTGAAGAGCTCAGGCTCAGAGATCTTCCACCGAACCGAGCCAAGTGAACATTTGGACGCGATCCACGCTGCTCACTGGAGAGAAGATTCCTCTCTGCGGGGAAGAGGGTTCAGAAACAAACACAGCTGCCATGTTGTTTGTGTTTTGTGGAGAGAAAGTGAAGAGCCTACAGACCGGGTCAGAGGTCAGCTGTCAAGATAACAGCCTTTTTCTTTTTCTTTCTCGAAAACACAAGACAGATTGAGATTAATTTTTCATCTTCTCAGGAGCCGAGATATTGTCCAACAAGGCTCCATCAGCGAGACTACGAGTATAGCTGTTATTCCAGATATTATTCTGTTGTTCCTGGACGCTCCGTGTGGAGAGAAAATGTTCTTCTTATATCCTGCAGGACTGTGAATCAGCAGAGAGAGCGGTGGGAGCTGAACTTACACCAGCATACTGATCTTATAAGAATCCATCCCGTACTTTGAGTCATGTGAAGACCACGCAATGATTACTCTTCTTCACTTTAATGTCTATAATCTACAGCGGCCGACAGGTGCACAGGACAACCCAAAACACTTACATTAGGAGAAACGCGCTACAGATAAGAAAACAATGCAAATATAAAAACGTAACGGGGACACTAAAAAGTGACGCACACAGCTGGTACCAGAACACTTGGTGACGTTCGGGGATGATAAAGTTGGCCAACTGTCACTGTGACCTAAAACGTAAGTTCCTTCCGATATTATGGACAACTTTAAAATCCCCGAACATCAACAAGTGTTCCGGGCCCAGCTGTGTGCGTCACTTTTTAGTGTCCCCGTTTCCATCATGTTTTGAGCTTCTTGCAGTGTTTCGTTTATGCAGCGCTTTTAGTAAACCCTGTGCATGTTCCGTGAAGTTTCTGAATGTTTTCTAAATGCATGCTTGGCCAGGACACAGTGTGTAGGACTCGACTCAGTTTACATCCACAGTAAATATAACGTTGATCTCATTGAGTGACACTCCATAACGTTTTGCTGGACTTTGAAGCTAAACTCGCTTTTCTTTCTCCATTTCAGGCTTGTTTATGCTCGCCATCGACAAAGTAACTGTTCCATCGCTGCCTGATTATCCCAAACTACCGGGCGGACCGAGGGACATTGAGGGACAAAACACAAATGTGTGGCATTAAAGGGAATTTGCGTTAACACAATATTATATCCTAGTTTGTAGACACACACACACACACACACACACACACACACACACACTTACTATTACCCCCCGCCCTCCTCTTCTCCGTCCTTCAGCAGTCCTCACGTTTGACTTCCTCTGCTGCTGGCCCCGGCAACTGTCTCCATGGATACCAGCGGGGATCACACCCAATCGTGAGATAGTTGCGGCGCCCGAGGAGAAGGGAAGAGGAGGAGGGAGGAGCAGGAGAGGAGGAGGAGGAGAGGAGGAGGAGGAGGAGGAGGAGGAGGAGGAGGAGGAGGAGGAGGAGGAGGAGGGAGGAGCAGGAGAGGAGGAGGAGGAGGAGTGGAGGAGGAGGGAGGAGCAGGAGAGGAGGAGGAGGAGCAGGAGAGGAGGAGGAGGAGGAGGAGGAGGAGGAGGAGGAGGAGGAGGAGGAGGAGGAGAGAGGAGCAGGAGAGGAGGAGGAGGAGCAGGAGAGGAGGAGGAGGAGGAGGAGGAGTAGGAGGAGAGGAGGAGGAGAGGAGAGGAGGAGAGGAGGAGAGGTAACAAGGACACATCAGAGGCGCCTCAGTGGGAGTCTCTCTGCAGCTGATGAGGTCGATCGGGGGTCAGGAGACAGGATGGAGGACACCTGCTGACACGCTGACCTTTGACCTTTACCTGCAGGTGGTTTTATTCTCTGTGTTACAATTCACTCAGAGATTCATCCAAATATCACCAGCTCCTTTCATCCATGTGTGTTTTCTTTTATTGAATGAGTAAAGAATTGATCAGCTGTTGTTTCCTCAACATTGATTAACAGTTCAACAACTAAGCTTTACATTTTTAAGTTTGTTGCAAAGTTAATCAGATCAAATGTTACAATATATTCTAGTTGTTTATTGTTTTGGCAGCCTGGCTC
Organism: Dissostichus eleginoides; assembly: GCA_031216635.1. Lineage (NCBI taxonomy): Eukaryota > Metazoa > Chordata > Actinopteri > Perciformes > Nototheniidae > Dissostichus > Dissostichus eleginoides. The sequence continues at coordinate 31,590,843 of CM062266.1, read as the reverse complement.
TACTGAGGGCAAAGTTGGGCTTTTGGTCGGTCCAATACTTTGGTCCAGAATAAACACTTGCTTTAGCTTTCTGATGATGTTTACTTTAATAATGTCTTACATTTCTGGTATGATGAAAGGTGAAATCCAAGAATCCATTAGCAGCTAACATGTAGCATGCTGCATGGATTGTCATTATTTTTGTACAGATATTCATGATCCCCAGATGATGATCCCTACTAACTGAACTCCAGGCTTTTGGGTGGCGTTTGCTTTCTAAACAGTGTACATTTTAAATCCAATCATTTAGATTTTTGTGTTCTTTGTGTGTTGTATAATGTGTAATTTCTCCGAAGTCAGACTTTCAGATTCGATCACAATACAATACATTTAATCATATGAAAATATAAGATGCTGTTCAGTCTCCACGCAGATATACACTTTCTATAATCCGATGTGACTCAAACATTCACTTTATAGATGGTTTGTGCGACCAGCTGTTACTGTAGATTTTCTCAGAAAGCAATAAACAGAAACAGTCAGTATTGACGTCTCCTGCATGTTTCCAACCGCTGAACAAACGAGGATCTTGTCCAAAGAAAGAGCGGACGCCTCGCAGTGAAATCAATGTCATTCCCATGACAACGCTGCAGTAAAAACTCTGTTTTTCGGAGCGTCCCCGGTCATCCGGATGATTCTGTATCGACGGCTGGATGTTTGAGTGTATTAAGAAAACTGGAGGAGCAGGGATGCAACCTCCATCATCACATCACATTGTCAGCATGAGCAACATGTGAGATCACCTTTAGTGCATTTTCAGTCTGAACAATGTTTTCTGGTAAAAAGTATTCAATAGAATTTGACCAAAAGGCCAAAATGACGAAAGTGTGTGCGATCACAGGTCTTCTTCTCACCAAAACAAACAGACCAGGAGATTAAAAACATTGAAAACCCTGAGTAAAGCAGTTCATGGTCAAATGTATTAGTTTCTATGACCGAAAAACACAAATGTCAATCACATCCAATAACCAAAATCCTTTATCCCGATAAAAAAAATATTGTTTAAGGCCACCAAGATCTACAGAAAGTGTTTGGTGAAGAGTGTAAACTCAAATAAACATCAATGTACTGTATGCTTCTGGCAGAAAACCTGAAAAGATGAGGCATGTGCAAAGGATCGTTACCTTTGGAAACACTTGGGATTAGGTCTAGTCGTTTTTAGAAATGTTCGTGGGGAAATGTTACATAATTTATACCTTTTAAGAACAGTAGATATAAATGTGACATTTAATTTGGAAGGAACACTTGATTAATGTTAAATCTTTGAAAATCTCCGTTAGAAGAAAATAGAACAAGATGTAAAGAAAGTTTGCTCTGAGCTCCACACAGATCTGATGTTTTCAGCTCTTCACTTCAAGTCATATCCTTCATCCGTTCCACTCTTCAACTTCGAGATCCATCTTCCCCAATTTCGGGAGTTTCCACATTTTATCGGAGCTTGCAAACATGTTTTGGGAAAGTTCTCTTCTAAATGTTTCCTCTGACAGTGAGTATTTTGACAGAAACGCTGTGACGTGCATCAATAGACCACTGAGATGCACGTCTCCGTGACTCTGAATCACGTTCTGACAACCAGCCGTCAATGAAGCGAAGTCTTAATACGATACAAATCTGTCTTCACGCTGATGGATGGCAGCCTTGGTGAAGGCTTGCGTTCAATAACTGATGATTCGCTGAGTTTGAGGTCCTGTGAGAGCAGCGGCATGCTAATGTCTTCTTTAAAACTCTCCACTGTGCTCCAACAGCTTCAGATTGACGCTCGGCGCCGCAGACATCATCCGTCAGTGTCAAACTCTCCGTGCATCCCGACACTCACAGCTGGGTTCATATTTAAGATGCCTGTTGTGTAACTGACAACATAGCATGAGATTGTCTTTGCTGCCAACGCTCTGCTACTCTTTACAGACTTTCTCCAAGTGTATCTGTCACTGTTTTGCAATAATACGAGTTAGAGACAGAGGGTATAATTTTGTTTTGGTCAATGAGGGCAAAAGATTTTGGTAAGCGGAGGTGAAAAAAGCTCATAACGACCAAGTGTAAGACCAAGAAGCTTCTCATGTTTGTTTATGGTGTGAAAATAATGTCAAACAAATATATATAGTAGCACAAACACCTGTTAAAATCCAAGCTGGTGATGCTAGTCTTAAACCAGCGTAGATACGTTGTGGAGATATCATTGTGAACAAAAACACTAATGAAAAGTACTAGTGATTTTATGAAACGCCTCAATGCCATATATGTGGACATGTGGACACAGACCCTTAAATAACTGTGCTTATTTTTGCTCCACAGGTACCAGATGGGTTAAAAATGGACCAACATTTGCAGTTCAAATAATGTTATATTCAAACCAAACCTAAATGGATTTGATAAAACTCAATCAAGTGACATAAGAAGTTATAATAACAACTCATAAGTGTGTTAAACTGAACAGCACCGAGGTTTCAGAGCAGCATCTATGAGAGGCTTTTATTTCCTCAGTGACTGAATTTCTGCTCTTCGTTTATCAGCACTCAAACACACACACACACACACACACACACACACACACACACACACACACACACCTACATTTACTATTCAATGTGAACACAGTGTTCCCGATTGGACTGTAGGCTCCCTGCTTGTGTGGGAGTAGATTTGTAAATGTCTATAAATAGTCTCGCTGTGTTTCTGCTCCACTTACAGTCGAGTGTTTTTGTTCCAACAGGAACATTTATAGATATGAAATTATAAACAGTCCTCTGGTTTTCATTCAGCGTCACAGCTATGCTCCTTATCCTGTGTTTGTTTGGGATAGAACATCTTAAAAGGGGACTATAGATTATACTGTTGAGTTTTATTTTGAATTTGAGCTTTTGTTAATGTTTTCTTTTTCAGTTCAGGCTTTGCCTTCAATGTTCAAATGTTTTTTTGTTTTCATGACATAATCTAAAGTCACTGTTCTGGTTCCATTAGAAAAAGGCCCTTACTTTCTCCTCCTGTAAAATGGTATCTCATCCAACATATCAAGCCGAAACGAGGCAATCATAAAAATGTTTTACTTGACAGTTAGCGAGAGAGGGTTTGCCAATCTTCCTCTACATTCATGCCTGCACCAAAACATGTTAAGCCAGAAAGAGATGTTTGTCGTTTTACCCTGACTAGTGTTTAAAGAGGCCCTATAGAGAACCGCAGTGACGCGTCCTAAAACCCGGAAGTAAACTTCTTCCGGTTCCATCGTCAAAAAACAATGCAATTTCTCCATAGGGTTTTGGAAAATAGCTCAAAATAAGGTCTGTGGTTGAAACACATTTAAGAGAGGGATCACGTTTTGTTCAGCCAGATAATCTCCACATATCTACGCTACTTTTATAATTTTCGAATCATAAATCTAGTCGCCAGAAGCAAAATGCTAACGTTATGCTATAAAGGAACTACAAGCTAGAACGGCAGGGTCGCACTACTCAACGTCACGCCAACTTAAGATCGCCTCAACTGACTTTCGTGCGCTTGCATATTTTAACAAAGCTTAACAAAGCAAAAAACAAACTGCCGAGTAAAATTGGAAAACACTGGAAATTAACTATTCTATAATGTGTAAAACTACGGTGCCAAAAACGACTATTAACGACTATAAATGATGATGGTCAGATAAAGATATAGATACTAAAGATACTAAAGATACTACAGATACTTAAGATAGGCATATACTCTCTTTCAAGCAGAACACAGGGGGAAAGAAATTTAGCGGGAGTGTTTACGTAATCGGCGTAATGACGTACAACGGCCTCGACCATTTCTGTAGTCCACTAATGCCACTTGTTAACAACCATCGTTTTTCCGACACTAAACTCTTCAGAAATCACCAGCGGGGTCACTGCTGATGTATTTAATGTGGTAGAACAAAACGTGATCTATCTCTTAATTTTGTGTCAAACACAGACCTTATTTGGAGCTATTTTCCAAAACCCTATGGAGAAATTGCATTGCTTCTTGACGAAGGAACCGGAAGTGGTAAAAATGTTAACTTACTTCCGGGTTTTAGGACGCGTCACTGCGGTTCTCTGTTATACTCATCTTTAGGTTCATAATTCCTCTATTTTTCTCATACTGCTGTGTCTGCTCTGGTTGGTTAGCTGGCCGGCTCTGTTGTGATTGTTCAACCACTTAAATATGTCACGTACCATGTGTTGGAGCGCTAGAAGAGTGTGTGTTACATAATGATGTCAGTTTGGTACGGAAAAAATACGAAGGAGTTCAATCAAGGTATTTCAACCGTACATTGAAGCAAATGTTCGTAGTGGCCAAACGGTGGTACTACAACTTCTGTGACAGTCCCATACACGTCACAGATTAAACATTTATGGTGGAAAACAGACACGTCTCTGCTCCTGTCTCCAGCAGACTGTTGTGTCAGAGGAGACGCTGAGGGGTTAAATTATCGAGAGATGACGTGTGATTCGCTGTCGGGGATCAGGTTACCTCCAGTGTTCGCTTCCTCTACTACGGTCTCATCTCTCCAGGCTGGATTACAGTGTGATACTGAGTGTGTGGAAAGGGGCGTGGCTAATGAAGGGCGTGGCACACATGTGTTGTGATCCATTGTGTCACAACACAGGTAGATTTCACCTGCTGTGTCACTGCTGTTTGTTCTTTAAAGAAAGGTTTGCCCTCGATCTCTGACATGTACACATGGAGTTCCTCTGGACAGAAACCCTAGCAGGACATGTGAAACAGTGTGATCTGATCCTGATAGCATGTATTACTTTACTGTATTGTCCTGGAGGCTTAGTTACCTAGAGAAAGACACACCTTCCATAGTTAACTTCAGTTTCGACTTGCCACGTTTAATGCAGCTAAACCTCACAACACAAGAGAAATACATCCAAAAGTGTATCTTGTAACCATCAAGTCAGCTAATTTTAGTTGCAAGTTTGAGTAACATCTCCTGACAAAACCATCAAGATGTCAACTTAAAAGAAAGAGTTTTGTTTGGTTGTCTGTACCAAGTATAATCAGAAAAAGTATCCAGTATCAGTAAAATACTACTAACATACTTCACACCAAGTAAAGCTCCTGCATTCACATCCTCACTTCAGGTCAAAGTATGTAAGCACTAAGAAAAATGTCCTTTAAGCATAAAATAAAAGTGTTTATTTTGCATTATTACCGGTGTAGAGGAATACTCGATTCTTATTGGTCAATTTGTACACTTCAGAGGATGTTATAAGGAGAACAGACCGTTTCTAAGGAGGATTAAGGGACTATGTGCAGTCAAAAAGTGGTCTGGTTAATTTAACGGAAACACAGTGGAATACTTTTTGAATATAACATGTTTATATTTTTGGAAAGCACAAAACTTTGGATTCAAGATGGCTAAACTGTCCCCAGTAATAAAAGAAAAACAGCGAAAAGAGAAGGAAAGAGGTCAAAAGACAGAGCGCTGGAAAGAGATCTGAACAGAAGAAGACTGACAGGAAGTAAACACTAACGGGAAAATAACTCTGGATTCGGCTTTAAGTGCTTTTTACCTCCTGGAAGTATAGTGGATTATTCATACAGTGTAATAACTCTAGAGTACAAGTACCTCCAATCTCGAGTAAGCACTTGTTTCCACTTGTGGTTATCTCCAGCCGCTGCAGGCAGACACATGATTTTGTCGGGAAAGTCAAGGACAAACGTCTCTTTCATCACAACTTTAAAAACTAATCTGAACATTTCAAGATGAATCTGTGTTTCCTCAGCTCGCCTGATGTGTTGCAAAAGACTGAGAGGAAATTATGAAAGGGAGTTAAAAGCCCTTTGGTTCTGTAAATTATTATTTTTATGAAGTAAAGGCAAAAAAAAAACAGGTGAAGGGACACAGCTGGAGCAGCTTTAATAGACTCGCCTCATTCTTTTTCATAGATATTATTTTAAAAAGAAGTGTCAGTTAGAGGCTATACACTCAAAGGTCCTTGCATTACTTAAAGGGCCGTATTCTGCTCATGTTCATATTAGTGTTTAGTGTCGCTACTGTGACATGTCTCCATGCTTTAATGTTAAGAAACTCCTTTGACATGATCTTTGGGATTTGAACCCTTCCAGACCATTTACATGCACAATATCCACACTTCAGCAAAGGGAAAACCCCCCAAAAGCCTAATAGGGTCCCTTTAGGATACTTTTTGCATCAGTATCAAATCAAGGGTTGGTGACGAAAGCACAAGTGCTGTAAAACTATCCACATAGCTGTCAACAACTATGACAAAGTGGGAAAGTACAGTGTGTCATTTTTCATATTTTGGGTGAACTGACCCTTGTAAATAATAACACTGAAGTTGAGAAAGCTTAGAAATCCCCACATGGTTAGAAATAAAAAATCACTAAGCGTTCGTTCTTCATGTTTCGTGACACGCAGACTTGTGACTGCCTCCCTGCAAACATCTGGCACCGTTTTTAGCGGCCATGTTTGTTTACAGTGTGGGAAAAATGACTGTTGCTCTTTGATACCCCGCCGCAGTGTGTTGATCAGTAATGTACATACACATTAGCTCTGAATTATTTGATTATAGCAGCTTTTATAAATCAGAGAACCACCCACGTTTAATGGACATTCTCACTGCAGCGACGACTGATTCATAACATGCATATGTTCAGAAGCTGTGTAAACATTGGACGTACATGTGTTCAGCAGTTTGCAAGAGAAATGTGACTTCAGCTGCTTACATACAGGCATATCACCTTAAACCAGGGGTGTCAAACTCAAGGCCCGGGGGCCAAATCCGGCCCGTGACTTCATTTTATGTGGCCCACAAGAGCTTGCAAAGAATATAATATGTTTATTATACGGTTACATGCCGATTTACAGAAGCACCTTGCCCATACTCACTTATTTTTTTCAAAATGTCACTTCTTTTTTTTGATTGTGACTTTTTTTCCAGAATTTGGCTTGTCTTTTAAAATCATTTTGTGACATTCTCACTGAAGAGACTTGCAATTATTTGCCCTAGACTTCTGCTTTCAGTCGTAGTTAATCATGAAGTTATTATTAACCTACCCGATAATAATCCAATGCAGAGGCAATAATGAAATATAATACATTATTTTACATATATGATATATTTATATATGTATTTTTATATAGTCTTAAAGTTACCAACCGGCCCTTTGAGTGCAACCATAATGCTGATGTGGCCCGCGATGAAATTGAGTTTGACACCCCTGCCTTAAACTCATATGTAGGGGTTATCAAATACAGTATTTAGGAGTAGGTTTAAGACTTTACTTTAATACAGCTTACAGTTAGGGCTGGCTCAGGCTTGCCTTGAACATCCTCCTGGGTCCTTTATTTTATTGTAATTTGTTGCAATTTCTTTTATTATGTATTTATTTTACTTTTTTTAATTCGTCTTTTTTATTAATATTATCATTTTGTCAATTGGATTGTTTATGTTGAGATTAAATAGTTTTTTTATTATTAATGTATTATTACATTTTTGAGCCCAGTCTCCTCATTGGTTAGCTGGCCGGCTCTGTTGTGATTGGTCAACCGCTTATATATGTCCCGCCCCTTAGCTTATCAGGTACAATGTGTTGGAGCGCTAGCCACTAAAAGCGCGAGTGTTACACAGTGATGTCACTATGTTCACGAAGTAAACATATTTTCTGGAGGGAACACAGGGATTGTAGCCTTTGCAGACCATTTACATGCACAAAAACCTATTTAACACTCATCTTCTGAACCCCTATGGCCCCATCACTTTTCAGCACTAAGTGACGCCCTTGCATTTTATATTAGTGGGTGTAACAAACCCTAAAGTCTAGAGAAGCTGCTGTGATTTCAGTGTTGTGCAGAAGTCACAGATACATCATCTTTGCTTTGCCCGGCTGTCTAAAGGTTGACAAAGTTTCCAGAGTGTGTGTGTCTCTGACTTTGTAGCTCTTCGGGGTCATCCTCTTGTTCAGCTGTGTGCAGGTTATTTGATCCGGAGCAGAGACGTGCAGATAAAGGACGACTCAGTGCTGATTCATGCACACACACAACAGCCTCTCAGTGTTCGTCTGCAGGAAGTGTTCGCTCACTTCCTCGTATTATATGAACAATTCTCTCCGTTTATGTATCGACTATACCAAAGCACATTTTGTATGTGTTTAACTATTTGGCAATAAACCTGGTTCTGATTCAATAAAAGTATTTAAGTATAAAACTGTCATCAGAAATTCTTTATTATGGAACATTTACAGAGTTACAGCAAAGGGATAGAGCAGATAAAGGGCAAAATAAAAGAGAGGACTTTCACCTGTAGCAAGAAAGATCTTTTATATTATTTTTATATTTTATATTGCATTATATGTTTATTATATACACTTGAATTGTGTTTTACTATTAGCATTTAGTTTGTGACATCAGTCCTGTGTTAATGTCAACAGCAGTGTGGTTAGTGTTGACAAAGTAAACACCCACACACACACTTTCCTGTTTATGTGCCCACTTGGGGGTGTGTCGTCAGTCTGATTCTCTGATTGGCTCAAATCTCAGGCGACTGTGACCTCAGCAAATTGCCGTGCCAACAGCAGCAGTAACAAGCCATTAAAACACACGAACTGTGAGCTGGGGTATCTCCAAGCATCTTCATTATCAACACAGAGACAGGATCCCTCAGCTGAATGACACGCTGAGTGAAATGGAGAACAAGGAAACCCAATAAAAGGATTGCCATATTTTAGGTTGTATTACATTCATTGTAAATTTCCCCGCTGTGGGAATAAAGGATTTCTGATTTCTGATTACACATCTCTTCAGTGTCCTCATGTTAAAGACAGGGTCAGCTTTGGATACAAAACAGGGAATATATATATACTAAAGTTCCCCAGCTAATTTTTCAGTTAACACACAATAACCCACCTCTTATATTTGGGTCTAATTTGACCTGTTTCAAAATAAAACATTTCATAAATATCTAAAAGGCATGTTAAGTACAATATATATAGTAGTGTACTTCCAATATAATGTTGATATTCATGTTGAAAACCACATTAAAGCTCATAAGGAACAGTGTAATAATAATAATAATCCTAAAGAATATCAATAGTGCAGTTACTTCTACAGAATAATTGTCCAGGTTATACAGCCCAGAGTTCATATTGCACACTTTACGATGGAAATCACTGCACTCATATATATCTTACTATTTTTAAACAGGGACTCCACTTGTGAGCTTCTGGAGGTCAGAGGAGTTCACAGAGTGGGCTTTATGCAGCGTCCTTGCTGACCCCCACCAGCCAAACACCAGCCAAACACACATGCTCTGTACAGAGATCACCGAAACAACACCAGCCGATATTCGGGAATTAATCACTAACGCTGCACCGACATGTTGATGTAAACAACAGTCAGCTGTGGACTAATGTCTCTAAGGTGCTGCTGGTCTCATAAAGAGAGAACAATCAGACTCAGTGTTTCTAGATGGAGTGGGTTCAATGTTTGTGTGTGTGTGTGTGTGTGGTGTGTGTGTGTGTGTGTGTGTGTGTGTGTGTGTGTTTGTGTGTGTGTGTGGGTGTGTGTGTGTGTGTGTGTGTGTGTGTGTGTGTGTGTGTGTGTGTGTGTGAGAGAGTACAATGAATGCTTGTTGTGAGGGGTTCTGGGGTTCATGACACACCCAGATAAATAATAAATACTACCTCGAACTACTCAGCAGATAATGCCTTTTTATTTTACATGCAAACTTGACAAGCTGGTCATTGGTTGTGAGGACCCCATTAATAACCTTACATTACATTTCAAATTTTATTTAATTTTCTTACGCTAATTGAGCTTTTAACCAAAGTGGCTTAAAATAAGTGCATAAAGAACAATACAGATACAGAAATAAATGCTGCAAGTACCTTAGCTATATCATTATAAGTGCTATTGCGTTGACTTTAAATAAGGCGAACCGTTTTAAGTATTGTTAGAGAAGTTAGATATATTGTTTTCATTATTAGTCAAGGTGCAGTCCATTCCTTATACCATTTTAGTAAATAATTACCACAAATTCAACAGAATCTACCGAAGCCCTCTACATAAGCCATATTATTTCTAAATGTCTCTCGCAATACTGTACTTTTTTATTTCTTACAGATGTCTTCAGTATTCTACATGTATGCTGCATTGTTGGAGGAGCCTGGGACCTTCATTGCCAAGATGAAGCTGTATCAAGAGTCCGAAAACTTTATCTATCCCGGGTTGAAATAAGGTTTCATGACAGTTGCACCTTTTTAGAATAAAATAACTAAATATGTAAAAAAATAAGAAGGGGAAGTGAAATGAGGTAGTTGTCCTAGCTGTTGTGCATATGACAGTAAAGCCTTTGAATCTTTAACACCAAAATTGGCATCACTTTTCATCATGTCTATATATTTTCATTCTATAATCGCTCTGGGTCACCCTGTGTCGTGGAGGCAGAAAGTTAAGAGGATAGGTTTTTTAATGTGATATAACTTTAGCAATAATAGGCTTCTTGTATTCATGCAAAATAAATAAACCTAAAACTACAATTTCATCTTGTTTTTGCTCTAAGTTAGGTCTTTGGAATGTTTGTTGTATGCCTGTATCAAATGTCTGAGAATTTAGAAAAGCGCTATATAATTTCAATGTAGTATTATTAGTATAAAAACTTTCTTGAAGAAAGGCAGATCAGAGAGGGAAATTATTCTGCAACTTTAGTCTAGCCTTGTGCACGTCACTGCATAAAAACAAGATGAAAATCAACAGATAGATCAACAGGTCGGGGATACATTCACTGACCTCCTCTTATCACGGAGCATAATGTAAACAGTTCTTCGTGCTTGTTTGTGGAGCAAGCTGTAAACACCGTCCTTATGTTCGGACGTCATCGTGTGTGTGTGTGTGTGTGTGTGTGTGTGTGTGTGGTGTGTGTGTGGTGTGTGTGTGTGTGTGTGTGTGTGTGTGTGTGTGTGTGTGTGTGTGTGTGTCCTCGTGGCAGCAGACAGCAGCTCTGAGGTGTTTTCTGCGTCTGCAGGCAGCAGGTGAGGAGATTCTGCTCGGTAACCCGTCGTCATGGAGAAGACACCTGCGCTGTGATTGGTGGAGAGCTGCAGCTGGAGGTGTGTGTGGTGTGTTCTGTCTGACTGATGGAAACACAGCGAGGCGGTGAACTGTGTTATGTAACAGCGCTCTGTTTTGTTCGGGCTCATTGAGAAGCAGCTTCATTATGATGTTGAACTGTAGGACCTGAAATAAATGGACAAATAACCCAAGGAATCAACTGTTCAGCCCACACAGGGTCAACAGGAGCTCAACACCAGCAGCTGAATATCTAATGCAGAGGTGTTGCATTAAGTTGCACTAGTTTCTCACAAAAACAATTGTGAAATGAACCTGTTTTATTGGTCGAAAAATGTTGTGATTATTCCTTGTTTCTATTATTTTCTCAGCCGTGCTGCACAAAAGTTGCCGGTTGTTTGGAAGTTTTTCGTAATTTTTGTGATATTTCTATTGTATTAATATATATATATATTTTTTTTTAATTCTATGTTGAAGTATATATCTTTTCAATAGCTTCTATATCTTTTGACATCATGGCTCCAAATCAAAGCATCATATAATATTACACTGGATAAGAACGACAATTTTTTTTAAACTGCATTACTTGAAATAAAACTCAATTATTCAATTGATCGGAGATTTAGTACATGATCTGGATGAAATGTCAGATATTTCAGCTTGAGGTTTATAATTCTACAACATTTAGTTTGCTATTTCTCCTTTAATTTAACTATTTAACGAGGGCATTACATTTTTGTTGGACAGGGAAACAGCTTCGGAAACCTTCTCCTTCCCTAACATAACAAAGGTTACGAAACCATTTCATAATTTTTCCATGTTTGCAATACTATGACTGTCTTCTAAGAGAGATTGTATGAAAATGTTCTCCTCCCTCTCCAGGAACACTAGCTTTCCACTTTTCCCTCATGGTTTGACATCATGTTGTACAAACCACTCGGGGCTTAATCTCTCACTTTACTCATGTCCCTTTTTCTTTTCTCTTCCCTCATATTGTTATTCCTCACTCACTTCCACGTCCTCTCTTCCTCCTCCTCGTCGTCCTCCTCCTCCTCCTCGTCCTCCTCGTCCTCCTCGTCCTCCTCCTCCTCCTCCTCTCTTCCTTGTCCTCCAGCGTTGACCAGGGGATCCTTTTATACAATTACCTCCAGTGGAGAGCCATAATCTCATTCTGCCTCTCTCTGTTGGTGGGTAGATGAGAATAAAAGGGGGCGCTGCACCTCGAGAATACATAATGGATCAGAGAGCGGAGGATACAAATAGCTGAGGACAATGAGGGAGGGAAGAGACATGACTCTGTCCTCCTCCAGCAGAGAGGCCTGTGGTTTACATCTGAACCTCATGTTGCTCCGGGAGAGGAGCGTTGGTGGTGTGTTTTAAAAAATATATATTCCTTTGAACGACATGACTTTGAACACAGCACTGGCTTCTTCGATAAGACGCCGCGGCGCTCTGGACGGATGTCAGATGTGCGGCCCAGTTGGCCGCTCTTCTTCTGTTATTCAATTCCACCACGGTGAATAAGTGGTTTCAGTGTTTTATAACGAGAAGAGGATGTGGACTCAAGAGTTCTTCGAAAGCTGAGATCTTAACACACACACACACACACACACACACACACACACACACACACACAGAACCGCACACCTTTTCCAAATAAAACTGCTGATCTTTTATTTTTCTCATACTGCCTGTGCTGCAGCACCTCTTTTCACCCTCTGTCAGAAACCAGAGCCCAGTCTGCTCTGATTGGTTAGCTGGCCGGCTCTGTTTTGATTGGTCAACCGCTTAGAGATGTCCCGCCCCTTAGCCTATCACGTACAATCTGTTGGAGGGCTAGCCAATAAAAGAGCAAGTGTTACCTAGTGATTATGTTACGCAACTAAACAAAGGAGTCAAATGGAGGCGTTTCAGGCAGGGGGGGAGTGGGAGATACAATTTGGGATTTTAACCTTTGCAGACCATTTACATGCACACAAACCTATATAACACACTAGGGAAAACCCCAAAAGCTTAACCCCTAGATTCCACCGGGAGCGTCTGCGCTGCATTACGGCTACGCCACGCCACGCTGCGGCGTTTTTAGCAATCGCGGCCACTCTAGTCAATGGGTGCTATTCCACCAGACCCGCTGCGCCACGCTGCGCCGCGTCTCGAAGCGTCCCAGAAGCGCCTCAGCGCAAGGAATTTCTAAAATATAGGATGAATCCTATTTTTGACGCGGCGCAGCCGTTTATCGCAGGCAGGAAGTGGAACGTTCATCCGGCCCAGGCCCATCCCCCAAATAAATATGCCCAAATCAACAACAACTGCGAGCCTGCACACACGACGCTCCGCTTCCGCAACGTTTTGAAACTCGCCCGGTGGGTTATGACGCAGGAGGAGGTCGCAGCGTGGCGTGGCGTAGCCGTAACGCAGCGCAGACGCTCCCGGTGGAATCTAGGGGTAACAAAAAACAAACCCACCGTATAATCCCAGTTCTTGAGGTTCCTACATGGTATATCAGTTGCTGCTTCACCTGTGTTGAACCTTTGACACCTTTTTGAGTTACGCTCTGAAGCTACTTTTTACTTTCTGTGTTGTCCAGTCTTTCAAAAGCCTTATATTTAGGCCAACATATTGTCTGTGTAAGGAGCAGTTTTTTAACATTTCAACAATGGTTTGAAAGGCATAAAGAAATCTTCAAAAAGTTATATTATTTCGATTCAAAGGTTTTTAAACTTCTATCGTGTGTCAAATAGTGTAAGAAAGACCCCTCTCCTCACAGCTCACACTCTTTATACCATCTTTGACAGAGGGTTATTTTGGGTCTGACATCCCATCCCTCAACCTTTAGCAACGTCTCTCTTTTTGAATGATGGTTCATTTCACACCTGCAGGATTACAAAAGAAACCCCCTCAGTGATAGCGAAAGTGAGGACTGTGGCCCTGACTAACCTGCAGTCTAACAGCTCTGATGTGATGTCCCATTATCCTGACCTGGGATCAGCTCACATTCACATTCAGATGAGTTTTAACCATCGCCAATGACTGGAGATTGGAGAGCTTCCCAGCGATGAAGGGGAAAAATCTCACGTCCCGCCTGCCAGCAACCAGAACTGACAGTTGTTGGAGAAATCTGACTTTTATTTTTCCCTTCTTTCTTTAATAAATCTGTGCAGAGCAAACAAAGTCCAAGAATTACACTTGGCACCTCCGAGATGGGCTGGAAAGGATTCAGCCGTAAACCGTGAGCTTTACTTCAATCTGACAGACCTCCCAATTTATCCAAATCTCAGCACCTCCCTCCCCCCTGCTTCTCCCCACTCTTAAGGAACGGTTAACTCCTGGGTTTAGAGTTTTTGTGTGTGTTCGAGCTCAAAGCATTCATCTTTCTGGCACGAAATGAAAACAGAAACGGAGCTGTGTAACCGGAGAAAAGAGAGTCGCGGTCATTGAAGCTTCTCTGCGAGGCCGAAATAAGAAACAAATGGCTGCTTCTCTGCTGGCTCGCGTCCCGGACTCCTTGTCCTCCTGAGACTCTGTTCACTTCAACAACAAAAAGAAACCCCGCATCAGCATAAAGAAAAGACGAATACTCTTCTGTTCACAAGGTATCAAATCAAGCATTCACTCAACTTTATCAGGTAGGACCATCTCATCGTCTTCAGGTCCTGCCAACACTAAGTAGGGAATACAACAGGAAAAAGGACGCCTCACTCTCTGATTTGGACATTTGGACCAGTGTTGGTTTTGACAGCTTACACTATGACCAAAACATTTCACAACAACCTTCTTCACAGTGATGAAGAGATTAAAAATGATCACTAGAATGAAAGGAAGGCGTTCAGAAAAGTGCGCTTCTATTGGCTAGCGCTACAACACGTTGTACTTGAGAGGTTAAGGGGCGGGACATCTCTAAGCAGTTGACCAATCACAACAGAGCCGGCCAGCTAACCAATCAGAGCAGACTGGGCTCTGGTTTCAGACAGAGGGTGAAAAGAGGTGCTGCAGCACAGGCAGTATGAGAAAAATAAAGAGCTTTTTGAACATTAAAGCATGGAGACATGTAACAGTAGAGGAACAGAATACAAATATGAACCTGAAAATGAGAATAATATGTCCACATAAAATGTAAAAAAAAAAAATTACAACACATACCATCATGTCCTTTGTTTTTGTTTACTAGAACGAGACCAAAAATGTGCGCCTGTTAACAAACAGAAAAGTACTTTTTGGAATGGCCAAGATACACACTCATTTTCAATTTACAAGGCCAGACGGCTATCGGCGGATCACATCTTAACCTTCTCTGACACAAGAGCTAATCAGGTCCGACAATCAGAGGGATTATCACGGTGTTGGCAGCGTGAGGACTAAAGCTGATTTGAGGGGCTGCAGGTACCGTCTAGTGGATCTCTAAAGGGTCAGAGGTCACCGGGTCATGCTGTCGTGATTGATTACTAGATTCACAAGAGGATTTCAAGAATGACCTGATGTTTCCCTTCGTCAGCTAGAAGAAATCCACAATAAATCTTTATTTATGATGTGTTAGAAGGTCATGTTGGACAGGAAACCCAAACAATAAACCTTTGAGCGGAAAGGAAGTGCGCTCAGAGTCATGAGGAGACGACACTTCATGCAACTGATTCTGCTTCCAGTTTTTCCTGGCTTGGTTTCCTCACTGGGCGTCTGAAGGAAACGGCCAGATAAGAGAGTTGAGCGAGCCATGTGGGTGTGTTCGTTTCATGCCTGGCGAACTTCTCTGGCAGCAACATCACAGACGAATGTCCTCATTTAATTGGAAACCGAGAGGGGGGAGGAGTCAAGGGATGTCGTGCCTTAGCTAGGGCCAACAGGGTTTATCAATCAGGCGATGCCACGGGTGTTTCCATCACCTGAGATAACCTGACCTACTTCAGCGGTGTGTTTTAAGACGAGAATTGGATGAGGGAACACGGAGCCTTGGTACAGTCGCTATAAGAGTCTTACCGTGCTGTGAACGTTGACCTTTAAAGACAGGAATCCCTCGACAGCAGGCTGGTAAACAAACATGTAAAGGTGCTTACGCTAATTGTGGTTATCTGTAGTTCTAACATTCATTCAGTCACTGAGCCAAGCTGCTCCCGAGAGACAGAAGACGTCTTCCATCACGATGGGGAAAATCACAAAGAAACGTACGTCTGAGTCATCATGTTATCGTGACTATAAATGTTTTCCGTTATTAAACTTCTCAGTGAATGCTCCCAAACTCTCTTAGGTCAATTTAACACCTGCAGTTTGGTCCAGTTGACCCAGAACAAGGAAACATTTACCAAGTATTACATCTGTGTTCATAAGGACTTGTGAAAGACAAACATTTGATGTAAAAATGAAGTCATGTAGACTGACAGGCAACCTTGCAGTTCACTTTCAAGCCAGCTGGATTTGCCCAATATAACATCTCATGATTATACATCGTGTCAGGCTTCAAGTAATGCACTTGTGAA
The DNA here is from genome assembly GCA_031216635.1 of Dissostichus eleginoides. NCBI lineage: Eukaryota > Metazoa > Chordata > Actinopteri > Perciformes > Nototheniidae > Dissostichus > Dissostichus eleginoides. The sequence goes on along the minus strand of CM062266.1, from coordinate 31,574,307 downwards.
GAGCTACTGACAGCTAGCTACGGGCATGGATTAGATGTGTAAAAGGCATGATACAAGTTTTTCTCTTTGCTCACTGCGGGGTTGAGCCCAGAGCTTAGGGGTGAACACAGCTAGTTAAGGGTTAGGACTTTTCTTTCTTCATATAAACTCAACAGCAATGTCCGCACAGAGCCGTGTTGCCACTTATCATGCAGCTTTAGAAGAAGCTGAGAGGCAGGTTTTGGATCAAAACAACTATTTAGCAAGTTCAGGTTTCGTGCTTGAGCCTGGACTAAAAAGGCAAAAAGAAAGGACAGCATGAAACCCTTTATTTGAACTAAAAACTGTAAAAAAAAAACTCTACGCCGGCGTTGCGTTTCTATGGAGAGAGTTGACGCAGAGATCTACGCTTAAATTTCAAATTATTGCAACTTCGACCTAGTTACTGCTGACCTTCTGATGCATATCACAGCTGTAAAGTATGTACCATTGCAAGCTAGCAGGAGATGTAACATTGAAACCAAACTTTACTAGCTATTTTCCCTGCTGGTCTGTAAGCAACCTCACTATGAGCAAAGCAAATCATTTCACTGCAGCTTTATGATGTAACTTGTATTTCTTAAAACCGTAAGAAACACCTTTTAAATGTGAACTCATGAGTAGAATTTTTATTGTATTGATTAATTGAAGGATAGTCTACACCATGAAAACTAGAAGTACATTTGGAGAGCGCAGAACTCTGCCAAGGCTGTTTCCATAAGTGAAAAATAATGGATGTGTCCAGTGTTTGGGATCCTCTCCAACATTTAATTGGTTCTTCCTTGGCCCACTCTTCCAACAAAATAGGGCCAGTAGTTTTATCCATAATGCCGTTGACAAAACAAACCAAAACGATTTGGCGAAGGAAACTAAACCCAGGAAACAATTTCCACCCTCTTAAAGCTGCAGGCAGTTTCCTGCATACTGAAGGTTTTTCACATTTTAACCTCATCACACTGTACTGTGTTGTGCAATCTGATGCTGTCTTTGAGCATTTGACAAAATCCAGACATCCACACTTCAGAGGCACAACCATTTTCTTAATTCCTGTCCTCTTGACCTCAGCTTGTTTTCAGCAAAGGATAAAGACGTGAATGTAACTCAAAACCTCAGATGATGATGATGATGATGATGATGATGATGATGATGATGATGATGATGATGATGATGATGATGATGATGATGATGATGATGATGATGATGATACTGACTCTGGGGGTTCATAGAGCTGTGGTGTTTGACCAACAGCCTGCTGGGAAACATTGCATGCTGAAGAAAGATTTGGTTTTGCTGATTACCGTGACCCTGAGTGAACCAATAAGCTCAGACTTCTTGATAATCAGAGAGAGAAAAGACTCATAGTACTGTAGAGAATGAAGAGAGCTTTCTCCCGTGTATCCTTTTCAATTTTGCTAATATTTTTGTGGTTTGAGGCCCTGTTTGCGCATTGTGAAAGGTTGCACTATTTTGACCTTGTGCAAGACTCTACTGCATATCCCAAATGATCCTACAACAACAGCAACATCAACAAAATCTGCTTGTATTGGGCTTTGTGCTGCTGTGTTACCCTGAAAACAAAGAGAGCATCATTGCTTCTGGCCATGTAAATTAAAATATGGTGTTTGATAGTTGTAAATCAAAGGTTTTACCATGAGGTCAGAGCAGGACAAGGACTGTTTTCCACTGCACAGATGGCACGCTGGGTAAAACCAATTGCCCTCCATCACCACAGATCCCATTTCAGTGACGCTTTAAGCTTGTTCACGTCCGAGAGGGAAGCCAGTGAGGGATCATGTAAGTGGAAAACATAGGTTAAAAGAAGCAGATGGTAATTAGGCAGAGTCACATGTCTCTCTACACAACTACTGCATCAAATCAACAGTTTAGTCCACAAAATGTCACAAAATAAATATCTTGTTTTTCCAAAAATGTAATACACAAAACAAATGTGTTATTTCTGGATCCAAGTCCAATTAAGTTCCAGTAAAGGTGTGTGTGTGTGTGTGTGTGTGTGTGTGTGTGTTTTGTTTGTATTTGTGTTACACAGGGGTCAGTGGAGTAAGAATACCTCGTAGTGTAAATCCAAAATAATCCTGTGTAATCGTTGTAATCTTACTCAGCCTTGATTTAAGGGTACTTTACTGAACACTGTGTCTGTGTGTGTGTGTGTGTGTGTGTGTGTTTTCCTACGGAAGCCACAGCAGCCTATTTAAGTTTATAAGTAGTCAGCTAATTGTTTGTTTAGCTTCACTGTGACTGACCTATCAGAGGCCGACCTGTGTGTTTGTAAACAGAATTCCTATGACTCACAATTTGATAATTTAAAGAGAATTAAAACCCAAGTTCCTGTTAGCTTCTGTGAGCTTCAGCTTTCAGTTGTCAGGGTATCATCTGTACACATTCGGAGATAATGGAGTCCCTGTTGTACGGTCATTTTATCAAAGATGTAGAGCTAGACAGTTACCGCCAACTAATTTAACTAAATTCAGGAGAGAATTTTGCCATTCATTTGCTGTGTTGATGTTTCAGAAAGTCCTCACACAACTTATATTGTTTGCTCACTTTTTACTGACCTCACCTCCTTCCCAGCTCACCCTGAATAAAAACAAATACAGATCCAGACCGGGAGTCCCTGCAGGAAGCCTCGAGTCGCTCTGCATGTCTGATTAGACGATTGCGTCTGTTTTGCATTATTAACATGAAACGCTGGGAGGAGAGAATCTTCTCGTGTTGCATGTGATATGGCAGCTGAATCATTTCGCTGCTTCAGGCGGTGACACAATCTGAGCGTGGGCGCAGCATGTGTGTATCAACACACACGTTACTCAGCCCACGTCCTGCATCACATCATCACATCAACGCGTTGGAGGTTTTATTTGTCTGTGTTTTCTTAGGTTTGATGAGGAATTACTGGGGTTTTTTGTCAGGGTTTTGCTCCTAATGAAACGTTCTGATGCTGTGATGTTTATTTCACGACTGAAAACCAAAAAACATGGTACTTTTTTTATCCTGGGGGAGCAAACAAATATGACATTGTTGTGACTAAAGGGTAATTCATGATGGTTTCTGGTATGGTGGCCCTTTTAGGACATCTCAGACTCTAGCTCTACTCAGAGTTAGCTCCGTTTTAAACAGTCTAAACTAGACTTTGAGCTTAAGTCTAATATGCAACTGTGCGATAATTATCAGGTTATTCTCTGTCTTTAGGTGATATTTGAGCTTGTTCGAATGTTTACATTTTCACTTATGATGAAGGAAGGCTAATGATTTTAGTTTTTAAGACATACAGTATAGCACTTTTTCAGGGGCATCAGGAGTCAATCCCACCCCAAAGACTACTGGTTTTATCAGATAAAAAAAGACAAACACACAAAAGCATCGACTGCCATGCCAACTGTGTTTCTCCCAGCCCCCGTAATCACTGCCATGTGCAGCACAGAGGTCAGAGGTCACAGAGATGTTAGCACGCTACGCTCGCAGGTTCTCATTAGCCAGGAAAGGTCAGCTCAGCCGTGTGGGAGAGAAATGTCTGATTTATCCCAGAGGATTGTGGGTAAGAAGGAGAAGCAGAGTCGAACAGTGACGGTGTGAGAGGTGGACGGATTGTACCTCCATATATATTTTGTAAGTTGCTGGAAAAAGGTCAAAGGTCAAACAGCAGGGTGAGTAGTATGCTGTCTTTCTTCATCCTCCATCATTGTGTTTCCCCAGGAGTGTCACAAGTACACACACACACACACACAAACACACACACACACACACACATACAAACGAATAGAATATACCTTCTTCAAAAAACTAATAATATGTATATACTTTTCTTGGTCTATAATTTATGTGTTGTACTCTTTTCCTCCAAAATGTGTCATGATGACTCACAGTTCCCCTAAATGTGTAACTAACCAAAGGTCCACTATTGGATAAGTACACACGTGCAGACACACACACACACACACACACACAAATCCCTTTCTCTGGGTAAATCTGGGTTGGAGGTGAAAAAGTCAAACTGCATTCCTCATAAGAAGTGTATGGACACACACACACACACACACACACACACACACACACACACACACACACACACACACTGTGGCTGGCAGGAATAATTTGCAGTCACATCTCGGAGCCAGTGATGTGGAAGAAGGATGAACTCTATCATTATAAACATGAACTCACTAAAAATAGATCAGAGGAGAGTCTGACTGAAGAGCTTCAAAACCGTTCCTCGTTGAGTTTAAAAGATGCATAATTATTTTCTTTTTAGCATTTTTTTCTTGGGACTGGGACAACAAGGACAAAGACCAATTATCCTGTGTCGCAATGTTGTGATGTTTCTATTGCTTTATTTTATGTGTTATTCTTTTTTTATTGCTCTCCGAGAAACAATTAAAAACACCTACGCACTGAGAGGCAATGTTTTGTGTCTCTGTTAACAACCAGACCAAGGCTGCATACAATGTTAATTATGAAACCCCAAACTTCAAATAAAAAACACTCGAGAGAAACCTAGTTTTTGTGAAAATGCTCTATCCATTAAACATGTGCTTGTATCTAAATTATACTGTACAGTGTGTGTGTGTGTGTGTGTGTGTGTGTGTGTGTGTGTGTGTGTGTGTGTGTCTGTGTGTGTGTGTGTGTGTGTGTGTGTGTGTGTGTGTGTGTGTTTGAACATGAACATCATGAGGTCTGATCTCCTTCAGGTCATTCCTGAGTCAAAGGGGGAACAAATTAAAAGTCTTCATCTGGTTTTTAACATGAACATAAAAAACATTAAGATAACATGTGCAGCCCTGCAGCTCCACATGGTTCTGTTCACACACACACACACACACACACACACACACACACACACACACACACACACACACAGCTTGTTTGGAGGAGATTCCATCACATCCTAATAAAACACTCCTTCTCTTTACAATCCTAATTTACTCCTTATTTCTCCACCGCAGACTAACTGAGACCCCCAGCACCCCTAGGAAATAGGTCTGTGTGTGTGGAAACTCCACCGAAGCTCAGCCAACTTCTTACTAATCCCCCATAGTCTCTCACAGCTCAGGACTGTGTTTTTTTTCTGAGTGTTTGTGTGTGTGTGTGTGTGTGTGTGTGTGTGTGTGTGTGTGTGTGTGTGTGTTTCTGAAGCAAGGGTCCCACATTCTGCAGTCGGCCCACCCATATTTCATGTTTTCCTGTTCTGCTCGGCTGCTCACTCGCCCCTCAGGAAGGAAATTCCACCTCTTGCTCACCCAGGCATCATCTTCCTCATGACCGACCAGTCACATGACCTGTTTTTAATGGGAGGAGCCTACGTTTCCCACAGTGCAAAGGGCCAAATATTTCATTTTTTTTATCTGAAGGCCTTTTTGCATGCATAGAGAAGGCTGAAAAAAGGGCACATATTCACAACTGCTGAGTCTGCAGGCCTGAGGAAAAGCACACAACTTTTTGGAGTTGACTTATTGTGTCGCTGGTATTATTCTCATTGATTCGCTCCATTTTGCTGGATCATACCGCTCTGGTCCTCTTTGTCTCTGCAGCTTTGGCCATATCAACGGTCCTCACATGGAGCTTCACACAGAGAGCTGCCATCTGCAGAGAGCAGGACGCTGCCAAAGCAAACACACTTCACACACTTCACACACACCAGAACAGGCTGAAAGATACCTTCAACAAACACACAACATGGCCATGAATGATTGTTATAGGTGGATTACATTCAGATATACAGTTGCAAAACAAGAAATACACATTTAATCATATTCCAAATAATTGGGATTTTGTAACCAGAACGTTTTCTAGTTGTGATTTAAACAAAAACTAAAAGATAAATGGCCTTAAAACAAGTGCTTGTTGGACCATTTTCGCACTGATTACGCCACATCGAGGATGGGGCTGCATCAAATAATTCATTAAAATAATCATATGCATTGAGATTGATCAGGTAGGTTGAATGGTGAAAGAAGACAGGTCTTTAACTCTGCAGTTTAAACCATTTTGCTGGACAACCCTGTGTTTTATTTGGATTTGATTAAAAATGGATTTAGATTTGAAACTGTATTACACTATATGAACACTCAACATGCACTTTCCCTGAAGGTCACAATAGGCTAGGAAACTGAAAAGCATATCTTGTTCTATGATGGAAACCACTCGTGCGGTATAAATAAACTGTCGAACAAGTTAGCAAAAAACCTAATGTGGTTATAGTTAATTAGAACAGCCACATTTAAGGATCCCCTGTTGAAGACCCTGTGTACAGCTGCACTTAAATAATGCACAATATGTTCTTTAGGTAAGGTGCAGTATGGTATGGTAACCTCCCCTGCTAGCTTAAGATAAGATAAGAGGTGATTTGTTGATCCCAAATTGGGAATTTTTTGCTTGCACAGCTTTATATATTTGATCTGATTGGTTGCGTGTCAAAAGATCACCAGCAAAGTTGGAGTCAAAGTTGAAATATTTTATAACTTTGAGACTCCATGACATGTTGGTGAGAAACTCCCTCTAGCCTCTGCAGACCATTGACATGCACAAAAACCTAAATAACTCACTACAAGAAAGGGAAAACCCCCCAAAAGCAATTAGGGTGTAGAACAAATTGGACCTTCCTGTAGTTCAAGCTCAACCTGTGTCCCGGCTTTCACAGTGAGGAGAAGTTACATTCATGTTAACCCCCTTGGCAGTTTCAATGTGTATTTATGTGTGTGTGTGTGTGTGTGTGTGTGTGTGTGTGTGTGTGTGTGTGTGTGTGTGTGTGTGTGTGTGTGTGTGTGTGTGAATGTGTTTCTGCCTTGCTGCACTTACAGTATTCACAGTACACACATTTCAGTGTTCATTCATGCTGCAGTACGAGCTCTGACTGTGTAAATCCTAAACCATCAGGCCTACAAATATCAAGATATCACAGTGACAGGATGCACACATTCACACCATTGGACTGTGTGTGTGTGTGTGTGTGTGTGTGTGTGTGTGTGTGTGTGTGTGTGTGTGTGTGGTGTGTGTGTGTGGTGTGTGTGTGTGTGTGGTGTGTGTGTGTGTGTGGATGTGGATGTGTTGGTGTGTGTTGGACTGTGACAGACTGAGTGTATTTTGAGAGTGTGTGTGTTTGATGGAGGCTGCGGTGGACCAACAGCTACCCCTGCAGTGTGTTCAACCTACTGTACCCATAATGCCACAGGGCATGATGCTCGTTTCAGTCTGTTTGTGTCTGTGTGACTCAGCGTCAGTGACACAGGAACATATTTAACAGTTTCACTTCTATCAGTGCTGATCCCTGAGAGCAAAAAACAGCTGCTGCAGTGAAGGAAAGGACTGCTACACATGTTGGTTGTACCGACAAAAAGTACATGGAGATGTGTGGATGATATATCTATGAATGAATCTCATTTATTGAAAGGGCCAGTTCACCTACTGTAAATTAGAAGCTGAAATGTTTTCACTTGCTTACAGTTGTATCCTTTATTTATTAAGTGCATGTCATTGCTTAAGATTAGTTTTGTAAAATCCATGAACAAATTGAAATGTTAGAAAATTATCAAAATCAATTGACATGCATATTGACAATTGAAATAAGGAAATTAAGACAGAAATTTAACATAATGAAAATGAATCCCACAGATTGTAACCTATGCCAAACCCCTCAGCATTACATTAAATATTCAACCTTAATTTAAAATGCTTTTAACACCCTTTTTACTGTTCTTGTACGCACAAACACTCTCATAATAGGAAAGCCCTAAATTGGAGTGCTGCTGCCCTCAAGTGGCTGACATTCGTCCTTTCATTACTGAACCACAATTATGAGGCAGTTTAAAATAAACTTTATTGACATGTATATCATAAATAAAAGGTTAAATGATCAACATCGAAATTGTCCAGTGTTTTTTGCATTATTTTTATTTGAGTGTTTTTCAGCATCAAATATGTGTGTCACTTGTTAAACAGTAATACACATATATTTGCATTTCCAGATGAGATAGACCCTATTTATTAGTATACTATAGTATTACTAAGTATAACAAAAGTAATACAAATATATTCAATAATGATGTTTTGTTAAATATCACCCAACAGCTAACTACACAACAGAGTATATAAGAACATATTGTATTAATTAATTAACAGGCTGATTGATAATGACTTAATGGCACACTGTTTAATTACAATACAGTACAAAATGTAATAGTTCTTTAGTACAGCTCAAAACGTTACAAAACACATTAAAAGGGGACAATAGTAAATGCACACGTTTGTAGACATAATTGTTGCAAGAATCATTAATAAATGCAGCACCAAATTGAGTAAAAGTCCAAAAATAGATAGATTAAAAATCATGATAAATAAAGATGTGGATAAAATATTTGACTGTCAACGCCAGAACACACAGGCACGGTTACAGATTAGGCTGTTCAATAATTACAATTTACATTTAAAACCACCCTTAAAATGTTTTGATAATAATTGAGTAATTACACGGTAAACTCCCTGAATCCTTCACTATAATCTCTACATACTTTATAGCCACATGCCCTTACATTCACAGTACAACATGTAATAGTTCTAATTTAGTACAGCTCAAAACTTTACACAACACATTAAAAGGGAACAATACTAAATGCACACGTTTGTAGATATCATTTTCGCAAGAATAATTAATAGATGCGCCACCAAATTTAGTAAAAGTCAAAAAATAGATAGATTCATGATAAATAAAGATGTCACTGTCAACGCCAGAACACACAGGCACGGTTACAGATAAGGCTGTGCAATAATTACAGTTTACATTTAAAATCAGTAAGTAATTACAGGGTAAACTCCTCCCTGAATCCTCCACAATAATCTTCTTTCCATCTCCTTAATCTGTAAAAAAAAATATTTATTTCCCGATATTTTCAGTCAGGCGTTGCCCCAGACAACAACAAGCTGTCAAACGGCAGGGTCCTCGCGGGTCCTTCTTCTCCTGAGCCGCTCCACCAGTCTCTTTAACGGTTACCAACCGCCGGAGAAAACACCGTAAATTAACCCGAAATCCTCCTCTAACCGACCGGGAAACGGGAGATATGATGGGCGGGAGGAACAGTGCTCTGGCGGCCGGGGTTTGCGGCGCTTTGCTCGTCGGTTACTGCATCTATTTCGACAAAAAGAGACGGAGTGACCCCAACTTCAAGAACAGGCTGAGACAGCGTGAGTGTTGACCTCTTCTCAATCACAACTGCTTTATTCAGATTCAGAATCAGAATACCTGTATTGGTCTCACACAGGGGGACATTTACATTGTTTTCCTGCTCTTCCTCACCTTCATCGGGCTTACGAGGTCCGGTGTGTTTCGACTAATGTCACAGCAGGATTTAGAAAAGCTTTTATATTCAGTAAACTCGACTAACTGTAATGGTGTCTTTAAAGGTGTCACTAAAACGTATATAGAAAGCTGCAGCTTATTCAGATAGAGACCTCACTAACGCTAAGAAAGTGGATTACATCACTCCAGCTCTGAGGTCTTTACACTGGCTTCCTCTGTCAAATAATTGGTTTCAAAATACTGCTGCTGGTTTATAAAGCATTGAATGATTTAGGGCACAAAATACATTTCTGCTAAATTAAGAGCCATCCAGAACTCTCAGGTCTTCAGGTCTGCTTTCTGTCCCCAGGCTAAACTAACTAAACATGAAGAAGCAGTGTTCAGGTATTAGATGGAGGATGTCCGTAATGTCTATAACACCTCTTGTTGTTAAATACCAAACTATGTGCAATATATATATCTTTTGTATGCATGCTTTAGGTAACATTAAGCTGTCTTTGGCTCTTTTCTGCTGTAACAATGTAAATGTCCCTCTGTGGGACTAATAAAGGGATTCTGATTCTGATGTGGCTCAGTGGGATAGTGATCTTCGGATCAGGGGAGAGCTAGTTCGAGTCCCGCTGCAGTCAGCATGTCGTTGTGTCCCTGGGCAAGACACTTCACCCCAAACTACTCCTGTTCATATATGTAAGTCACTTTGGATAAAAGCGTCTAACAAGTGACATGTAATGTAATGTGATTATGCTCCAAAGATCTGGAACAAACTCCCAGAAACATGCAGGTCCGCTGCAACTCTTACTACTTTTAAATCCAGGCTGAAGATGATGTTGACTTCTTCTTAGAATCAGACTCAGAGTTCCTTTATTCGTCACATACCACAGGGGAAATGTACATTGTTACAGCAAAGTATAGATAGAGACGATAACAACGAACACACTATTATGTATAAAGGCATGCACAAAAACAACATACATTTTGTATAATGGCCAGACAGTTTGTATGCCTATCAAAATCCCAAAATGTAAACATTGAATACAATTTATATTTTAAGTAGTCTCATTAACTGAGAAATTGACATTCTTTGCATTGAATATAAAGACCTTACTTAAATCCACAAGGACTGCGGTTTAATTTGGCTTATAGTAAACCAACCAAGAAACACCAGCTAAAGGAGAATTACAGATTTGTATGGCTATTCCTAGAGGTGGAGAGTAAGTACATTTACTCTAGTTAAGGGCAATTTTTAGATACTTGTACATTACTTCAGTATTTCCATTTGATGCCAATTTGTAAATCTACTCCACTACAATTCAGAGGTATATCGTGTACTTTCAGATTTGGATTATTTGATATGATATATAATTAACCCATAAATCAGACTTTAGTTACACCTAAATTCACAAGTTACCCTGCAGTATCATCAGTCATTGAAATACATATTTCTTTGTTGTTCTGCACCATTTTAGTGTCAGCTATAAACTCAAATGTTTGGTCTTTAATGCAATTTGCAAAAAACCAGAGAATGCAAATGTCCTATTGTTGGGACATCCCTTCTTTTGTGGCTTCACTCACACCATGCTGTCTCACCCTCGTAAGTCGTAAATGTGGAATGAATGAACACATGTCATTTGAGTCCTTTAAATAGAAAGCTCTTTTATTTTCAAGTATCACCTTTTCTAGCATCCACACTCTGTTCTTGGTGTTGTTGTCAATAGTTGTTTTATTTAAATATTGAATGAAATAGTGATATATGTTATTGGACTTAGATGACACATGCCGAACTGATAGAATACTCCAAATTCTCTTTCTGGTATGCAACTTGTAGATATTAGTAAGGTAATGTGGATTTTGAGATATTTCAAACACACAATACTTCTGTTTTTACATTTTATTTTTAAATCCTGTGTATTTAATATGCTTCTTTTTGTCAGTGTTTTTGTCTCCCTTCTGATGACTGTTATTGTTTTAGATCTTTAGTTGTTTTAGCTGCGAAGGCATAGTGGACATAGCTTGTGTTGAGGTCTTCAGCACGCCCTAACCCTAAGTATCTTAAATAATAATCAAGGACTCATTATCTCCCTTTTAAATCTTTTAACGACCATCAGGTTGAAAATACATACTCACCATTTCATTCTGTCACTACTAACTTTACTACAGGGCACTTCAGCAGCAACACAGACTCATTCATTCAACTGTTACTCAACAACACAGTTAACATGGCTGTGCTGCCAGCTGGGCTTTCAGCCAAATGGAGACTGGGGTTTTTCAAAACAGTGACATGAGGCGGCTTAAGGAGAAAGAAACACTTCCACCTTTTATATCTCTGTGTGCAGGAGACCAACACTCTTAAACAGTCTGGTGCAGTCTCTGATTTTATTCAGTCTCTTTTTTAAAGCTTAATTGTTTTTTGTTTCCAAAATGTTGTTGTTGTTAGTTATTCCCGTGCTAGGAGATGACAAAATGACTCTTTTTTTTTTAGTAGGAGTTTGCGTTTACTCACTCACTCTGTATTTATTTAAAGAAATTGCATATAGTTGTTTCTTTCACTCATAAGCCACTTCACTAATATCCCATATACTGTCTCATACTGTAATCTGCACACATGTGGGTCACGATGCAGGGTTGGAGAGATGAATGCAACAAAATGATGTATTGCCCATGTATTGTGATACAGATGATAAACTAAATCTTCACAATGATGTGTGAATCAATCAACACAGTAAATAGATTATGTCAGAAATAAGCAGTGGCGTTTTTATATGCACAAAAGTGGTGGGGCAGAAACAACTTAGATGTTTATATATAAGCTTCTGCTGCTTTTTTAAACACGTAAACAAATAGCTGTAGGCTATCCATGGTCCCGATAGAGAGAGGGGGGGAGTGTCAAATGACATACTGTCGGAAGCCGTGAATGAAGAGCACGAGCAACACTGTCAGTGCATACATTTACGTACACAGCGTGGAGATGTCATATTGTAATGCACCTTAGTACATGCAGTAAAGGGCACCATCACAAAGCAATACTTAACAATAACAACAACCGTAATGCTTCAGCATTAAACACCATACTGACTGTAAATATAAGGAAAACACAGACCCTCATCACCGAGGTCACAATATCAATCGATCCAGCAGAGCAATAGCCTATAGGCAAAACACAGAAGATCAACAAAAGATATGACATAAAATGAACTTACCAAAGCTGAAGTAGATGGTCAACTTCATTCATTTTCTTTCCGTTTCACTGATTTTAATCGCTATACACTGCTCTCTCTCGTCTCCTCTTCACAACTACACTTTTCGCGGCACACGTACTTTTGCCGCACACATTGAATACAAAAAGACTCTGAGCATGCGCAGTGTAGTTTTCACAGTACACGTTCACTTGGACAGAAGAGAGAGGGGCTGGATCGGGGCTTGCCCCACATCGCTCTACACGGCTCAATAGACACACTGTAGACACTAATCAGAAGAACGCAGACTAAAACAGCAATGTAGAGACGAATCAGACGACTAAACATGATCTTAAAATATATTTTAACATATATTTTATACATATTTTTTGAATTATTATTTGAATTAATTTCTGCTCACTGTAGGTGGGGCTGTGTACCTACCTACTGCAGCCTACCTGCCCCTAATGACGAGTCGCCACTGGAAATAAGATGTATATGTATATTAAGTTCCCTTTTTAGAAATCAATACATAAAAAAAAGATAGGTAATTTACCACAGTAAAGTTAAAGGTGGGGTATGTAATTTATTTCAGAAAAGCTTTTTTTATATTCCATGGAATGCTCTTAACATCCCGATAGCAATATATTAAATGCTTTGACAATAAATACATTAAAAAATGTCATCTGTGGAAGCCGTAGCGCTGTAAAAAGCACGACCAATCATTTTAGCCGCCCAGCCTGTCAGCCTTCCATCTGTGCACAAACTTATCTCGTGCCCTCATTGGTCATGTGCGCGTTCGTGTGTGTTGGAGGAGGGGCTCTGTAAGGAAGTCTGAAGGAAGTGGCAGATTTTTTCCGGCTGTGTATTTTCAAATTCTAGCGCACTCGAGCTGGTTTCTCCAAAATGACCTACCCCACCTTTAATATGTAGAAAATTCACAGAAACTATACATTTTTCCATTAAATATGTACATTTGTAACCTTGAATGAAAAATAAATCAACACATGAAATTAGATGAGAGATTAGTTGACTATGACAGGCAGTGGCGGCTAGACCAATTTGAGTGGGGGGGCCAGGCTGGGGCCAGTTATTTTCTGAGGGGGGCACAATAAATGCAGGACGAAAAAGACAAAGACAGTATTAAGTAATTGCGCACAAGAAAACAATGCAATACAGTTATTGGTATTTGTTTCAGATACTTATAGTTACAGTTTTTACGCTCTAATGGGTCCAACTAGAATGACAAATCGCGTTAGTTCCGCCTATTCCGTCAGCCAGGAAATGGGTTTTCTTTTAGTTTTTCTTTTGGTTTTCAGCCGGGCCACAGGGGGGTCCAAAGTCGTGTTAGTTGGGCACTGGCACCCCCTTCCCCCCCCCTAGAATCCCCCTGATGACAGGCAAGATGATCAGAGGTGCAGAGTTTTTGCTGTGAACACAACCAGGACTGAAGTATGGGTAGAGGTCCTCAGTGAAGGAGCAGCCAGTAAGGAGTAGATCAGAGCTGCAGCATCTACGTCATAAAAGGAGACCAGACCCTCCTCATAATCCACAAACACCCCCACCTTCTGAGGCTCAGACTTCAGAGAGAGAGGAACTGGAGGATTATCATGAGCTCGGTACTCATTTCCATTTCTCCATATAGACCAGTTACCCCACAGAGGGCTCAGTCGGTTTTGTCCCTTCCTGTTGATCGACTCTTTGACCACTCCTAAAATCCAGTTAGTCTTCCTTTCAACTTGAACCTCGTAGTAAAATTGTCCTGAACAGAAACTCTGCTTTGCTAGGACGCAAACACAATCAGAAAATCTTTCTGGATTGTCTGGGAGATCCTGCTTTGCCTCAACAGGACGTGCGTGTTTTTCATCAGGAAAAAGGACAATTTCAGGATTTGCTGTGTCGGGATCAAAAGTCACCTCCACTGCGTACCTCTGGACCCTCTTCAGCTCCGCCTCCTGCTGCTTCAGCTCCGCCTCCAGCTGCTTCTTCATTACTAAACTTATTGAGTCTTTCAACTCAGCCACAGCTCTCCTCACACTGCCCTCATATGATGGATGAAAGCTGACTTTTGTCCAGTTCTTGGTGGGTGGTCGGTGTTGGATTTTTAGGGACTGGACACCTTGGAGAAAATGAAGGTGATCATCACAGTGTGAAAGACGCTCTATCTCAGCGCTTCTCTTTTTCAGCTTAGAGATTTCTTGCTCTAGGTCTTCGATGAAAGTCTTGGCCTGTCTTTCTGTTGTTTTCTGCTTCATTCTAACCGTGTCGATAAGTTGGTTCAGTCCTCTCTCAACAGTCTCCATCAGAGCAGTTAAGACCTGAACACCTTCTGTTATCTCTCTGTCTGCATCTTTTTCACTCAAGTCAACTGATTCTTTGAACTCCTTAATCTTCTTTCTTCTTGTCTGGATCATCTGCTGAGATTCAGCATCTGTCTTCACCAACTCTGCCCTCTTTTCTTCATATTCTTGTTTGAGAGGAACCACATCATGCATCTTGTGGTCTGAAACAGTGCAGAGCATACAGACACATGTCTGGTCGGTCTTACAGAACAGCTCCAGAGGTTTATCGTGCTTCGGACACATCCTGTCTTCCAGCTTCTCCACAGGGTCGATCAGCTGATGTCTTTTCAGGCTTGAAGCTGTCAGATGAGGCTCCAGGTGAGTCTCACAGTAGGAGGTCCGACACACCAGGCAGGACTTCAGGGCCTTCAGTTTGGTTTCAGTGCAGACGTCACAGGGAACTTCCCCTGGTTTGAAGACTTGTTGCTCTGAGCTGCTGCTGCTGCTAGCTTCCTGTTCAGCTTCCTGTTTAGCTTCCTCTATGAACTTAGCAACCGTTTCAGAAAGTAAAGTGTTGACTCTCAAACCAGGTCTTATGGTAAACGCCTCCATACACATGGGACACCGGCACTTTTCACTTATATCCCAGTGTTCAGTGATGCAGTTCTTGCAGAAGTTGTGTCCACATGGTATAGTGACTGGAACAGTGAACAAATCCAGACAGACGGAGCAGAGAAACTGATCTTCAGATAGCAGACAGCTAGCCATATCTGCACATTGAAGACAAAAGTAGACATAGATGTGTTATATACAGACATCTTGCTAATGTAATGCACACGTAGGAATTTTTTTACCACTTAAAATAAAATGTAAAAAAACAGAAAACTATATTTAAATAGGATTGGTGACGCTTTCCAGATACCTGAAGAGATGAAGACGTTTAGTATTGAATCCAGTGTATTGAATCAGGGCATCCCCGACATCAGGGTATAATTCTTTGGGTCTGACTAACACTGCTAGTGTTAATAAAAATAAAAAAATTGAAATTAACCGGCTGCTCAATTGTTAGCTGTTGCTTTGAACATTGCAATTTGAATGCCCTCCATGTTAACTCTTAAGTTCGTTATGTAAGTTAATGTGCATTGTGATTCAAATTAGGGCTGCACGATATATCGTGTCGTGACGATAATCGCGATATGCGCATGCGCGATAGTCACATCGCAGGACGTGCAATTGTTTCATTTATTTTTTAGGACGTGCGATATTAAGTAGGCAAATTAACTCAAACACGTCATGTTACAATTCTTTTGCTGCTTGCTACAAAAGGAAAACTCGCACTGCTCTCATGTCAGGGGTACTTGAGTGAGTGACATGCAGGCTCTGCATGCACAGCAAACCACCAATCACAATCAAATCTCCAAAGCAAACGGACCCGGCGATTAAAGGTCAAAACACTGAATAAAGTAGTTTCATGTGTTTCTCCAGGGCAGTTCGGCGCTGCTAACCGAGCTTGCTCAGCTTTTTGCTCTGATAACTTAAGATCCAGACGTCCGTGACTAAAATCCTTGATCCGGTTAAATATAGTTAGAAAAATACCAATTGTATAGCATTAAAGTTCAAGAAAGGATGGTTTGTGGACAAAAAAAAACGGTCTTTTCTTCAATTCCTGTATTTTTTCATATCGCAGGGGAAAAAAATATCTGTTTTTTCCAAATTCGTGCAGCCCTAATTCAAATCAAATGATAGTATATGTAGTGCTGCAGTTACGGCACTACATATACTATGCCAACTAGCCGAGTTTAAAATACAAAAATGTAAGCCTGATTCTGTTCCTCCTAAATTTTGAATGTTGTAGGGACAAATATAAATTGTCAATGGTGCATAACCAAGCTAAAGACAAACATATGTGGTGTCAATATTTGTAGACTAAACAGGCCGAAAATCACCAGTCCAACATCTACCAGCATCAACAGTCTTCAAATGCCAACTGCTATCATAGAGAAGACTCCACCCTGAGTCCTGAAGCTTATTTTTACCTTTAGGAGATTGGGTCCAATATGTCTGGCATATCCCATACAAATCTAATCGTTTTTAAAACGTTATACTTTTGATTACATGCAGCAACATTTGCACAAAAGGTGTAGCAAGATTGTCTTCAAACAAAAAAATACAGTTAGTTAAATATTGACAGCTCTACTCACCCTTGTAGCAGAGACCCTGATGTATAATTGAGTAGAGCTGACGACTGTAGGAGTTAATATTTATTTATAGAGAAACAGAATTGTCTCCAGTGTCGTAACACTACTGAAAAACTTGCAGACCTTGAGTTTGATTTAAGGATTATGAAATGTTGCCCTTCCAGTTTTGCCCTGCCTCTTACTGCAGCTCTTTGGTTAGGTTTTATCTTCCTCATGTTTAGACATTATTCAAGTGACATACACATTTTCCCTGGCTAAAAAGCGAAAGGGGATACTGTTCCAGTTTATATTTGACGAGGGATTTTGCTTCTTAATTTTCTGAGTTTTCCTGACTTAAAATGAGGTGTTACAGTTGTTAAGATGTTACTGTACATATAGATGAGTTTATTTTGTTAAAGCGAATCACTGAGCTCGATAGGCACTCTGAGAAGCAGAAGAGTAAGAATATTTATATCACTTGCTACCCTTAGCCAAAAAATCTTCCTGGTTAATTAGATCATTGATGGATGCCTTTGGGTTTTTAGAAACATGTAAACTGTTGTAACATCAGGCTTATTTTTTGCCTCCAACTAAAATCTCTGGACAAAGAAATATGCAGGTAGCATGGTCATTGTTGAACTATTACATCGAAAAACCCATTTGTCCTTGGTCAACATGAGAGGTTATCCTGTACATGTTTGTCACAAACTGTGTCTCTCCACATATATCGGTGTTTGGTTTACAGTATAGTGACTCTCTTGCTCCGAGCTGCTGCTGCTGCTGCTGCTGGCTTTCTGTTGAGCCGACTGTCTGAACTGAGCGACCATCTCAGAGATTAAAGTGTTAACGTGCAGCTCAGGTCTTGTGTAGAACTCTTTTTTACATATGGGACACTGGCACCTGTCACTTGTATCCCAGTATTCAGTGATGCATTCTTTACAGAAGTTGTGTCCACATGGTATATAGTGACTGGATCAGTGAACACATCCAGACGGATGGAGCACAGGAACTGATGTTTTGTCGATTTTCTTTTCGTTTGAAAAATGACACTGCTCTTCTGACTGTGTGACCATAGCGATTAATTTCCTCGAGCTGCTTCACATTAAAAGTCTCCAACTGTTTCTCTATTGGAAATATTTTATTTTGAAACCGCTAGAGAAAATGGGTAAAAGCATTATGTAGGAAGTGATCAGCAAAATGTTAGAGCAGGGAAGCAGAAGTGAATACAAACTCCTACCACAGAGATTCAGTTTCAAGTTACTAAAGTATTAAGAGCTGATACAAAGAGACTGTGTAAGCTGTTTAAAGTGGACTCTATATCATATATATGGTTATGTTGATGGAGAAAAACAAGTTGGACGTAAAGGGTGCAGCTTTCATCCGAGTAGAGCTGTTTTGTGTTAATCCTGCTTGTTGACAGGTAAATATAATCAGCTGTACTCACCAGTGTTTGACAGAGACTCTGCTGTGTTGTTGAGAAAGATCTGATGAACTCAGTTTGTATTTTCTTTAGACAGAAACGTAGACTAGTCTCGACTGCAGTGTGGCTGCCTCTCTTACAAACGTAACATTTGTTTCCTGAGTGTGACGTGTAAGCTCTCCTCTTTCCAGTGTTGTTCCTCCTCTCACTGCAGCTGGTGTTTCCCTCCCTCTGATCTGCATATTGAGAAATACCAGGTTTTCTCTGATAGTTAGGGAGCAAACTGGTGCTTTACAGATGGGAGGGATGAGGTGTGTCAAAAGCTGTTTCTAATCTTTATTATGATGAACGTTTTCAGTTACATTTATTGGAAACACATGTCAGTAAAATGTCATGGATGTCATCATCTACATAGTTAAAGACTTATTTCCATTGTAGTACTTAATGAACTTGAACTATACTGGTTTCCCGTCTCCCACCGCATCAACTACAAAATATTGGTCCTTACTTACAAAGCCCTCCACCATCACCATTTTTCCTCGTGAGATATTGGGTCTCGATTGATGAGGTTGTTGCCTAATGCTGAAACATAACAACATGTTAAATGTCCTCATTAAGCTAAGAAAAAAAGAGACAATAGAGAATGATATCTGCCAGTGATTGAACCACTTAAATCAAGGTTACTTTAATTTAAAGGAGCAGTTAAAGCCATGAACAAAATAAAAATCTTGCTGTTTTACAGGTGGTTGTTAAATCCATTTCTTGGTTTTTAATTGGGACTTTTTTGTGTCTCTGTCGCAGGAAGGAGAAAGCAGCAGGTAGCCACAGAGAGGGCGGGCATGGCGAAGGTGAGCACAAACAGTCCTTATCGTGTTGTAACGCTTCCTCTTCTCTCCTGTCAATCATTTACAGTGTGCTTCATAGTAAGAGGAAAATGGTTAAGTTGCAAAATATATAAAAATATTTCTTAGTTTCTCAAATATATAAAACATTTTACCTGAGGAAATCTCTGTGCAAACATCTCTGTATCTTATTTACCATATTGTTGTTGTTGGTGTTGTTGGTGTTGTTGTTGTTATCTCACTGATATTTAGTTTTTCTCTTTGAAACCCATAAATTCAAGAATTCCATTAAAATACAATCCATAATTATGTACCAACATTAATTATTATTATTATTATTAGTAGTAGTAGTAGTGTTATTAGTATTAGTATGATAAAAGTGATTCTTAATAAAATATTATTTCTATTATTATTTGTATTTTAATACACATATTATTTAATTATTATTTAATAATAATAATAATAATATTTTAGTAGAATTGGTAAGCACTATTTTTAGGTTTTATTTTAAAAGCTTTACTTCCTGTATTAGTCTTTTATTTTATATTGTATTATGATTTATCTAGTCTATATTGTGTTGAATTGTTGAAGGAGCCTGGGCTCTAAGGTTTCCCTTGCCAAAGCTGCGCTATATCGAGTCTGCATTTCACAATAAGCGTTTGCAACTTGAAAAGTACGAGTAGCTCACAGATCAGATCTGATTATTGATCACTATCATCATTATTGAAACAGTTTGACTTCCTGTTGCTGACGGCTGTTTGTCCCGCAGCTCCCCGACCTGAAGGACGCTGAGGCGGTGCAGAAGTTCTTCCTGGAGGAGATCCAGCTGGGGGAGGAGCTGCTGGCTCAGGGTAACACACACACACACACACACACACACACACACACACACACACACACACCACACACACACACACACACACACACACACACACCACACACACCACACACACCACACACAACCACACACACACAACACACACCCACACACACCACCACACACACACACACACACACACACACACACACACACACACACACACACACACACACACACACCACACACACCCACACACACACACCACACACACACACACACACACACACCATGTTTCCATCACTTCAGGGGACATTGCATTGACTTATATGCATTTCCTGGAGACTTATCCTAACCTTAACCATAACCAACACATGCCTAACCCTAACCCTTACCCTAACCCTAACCAAGTCTTCACCCTAAAATTAATGATTCCCCTCATGGGGACCTCCCTTATGTCCCCATAAGGGAGGCGAGTCCCCACACGTGACTGTGTAAACAGATTTAGGTCTCCACAAGGATAGTAATGCTAGGTCACACTTACACACCTACATCTACACACACTTCCAAACACCTCCACACACACACACACACACACCTACACACACACCTCCACGCACCTACACACAGCTATTGGCTAGCGCTCCAACACATCGTACATGAAAGGCTAAGGGCCGGGACATCTCTAAGCGTTTGACCAATCCCAGCAGAGCCGGCCAGCCAACCAATCAGAGCAGACTGGGCTCTGGTTTCAGACAGAGGGTGAAAAGAGGTTCTGCAGCACAGGCAGTATGAGAAAGATAAAAAGCTTTTTGAACATTAAAGCATGGAGACATGTCACAGTAGAGACACTACATATAAATATGAACCTGAATATGAGCACAATAGGGCCCCTTTAATAACAATGTTGAGATACTTGTACTTGAGGTAGTTGTACTTAAGTAATACTTTAGTATTTCTAGTTTTGTTTGACAAAGCGTTACTCTTTAAATAACAAAAACACATTAACTTACATCATATGATGCAGTACTGTACTACCAAGTAATGGCTCCATAATGACAAACTACAACTTTGGAAAACATTATGCTGATAATACTTCTTTACTTTTACTTAATTAACATTTTGAATGCATGACTATTTTTAGGCTGGCTTAATAAGTGAAGTGTCTGAGTACTTCCCTCACCTGTGTCTCCTCTCCACAGGAGACTATGAGAAAGGCGTGGACCACCTGACCAACGCCATTGCAGTGTGTGGGCAGCCCCAGCAGCTGCTGCAGGTGTTGCAGCAGACTCTGCCTCCACCCGTCTTCCAGATGCTGCTCACCAAACTGCCCAGCATCAGCCAGGTAGCACAACTCTTTATGCTTTTTCTAGAAGTCTTCCAAAACAAAATCAAGCTGCTGCTGTTGCACCAGGTATCACATGTTGCTGCTGGGGTAAGGTGCTTTGTCCAGGCAAGAATTTTAGCTGTGCAGTTTATTTTCTTAGGTTTCATCAATTAAAAGAAAAAGGAATAATGTTCTTATCTTCTCTTGGTAAAAAAAACATATTCTATTTCTCCACATGTCTACCATTAAACACCAAATCCCCCGTTTCCACCTTCAATCGAAAACATGAACAAATACTCTAAATTAATTAATTAAAATGAAACTAAATACAAATTACATGTGATATTATATATGTTTAACTTTTAAATACTACAAAATTATAAATGGCTCCAACACTGTTTTTGGATCTCCATTCATCTTCCTGTTCTCAAAGCATTACAACATTTTTAAATTCAGACAGTTTTAAATAACACAAGGAAAAATAAAAAAGCCAATATGGAGAACAGGAGAGAGAAACTCCCTATGGAGGAAACTTTGGGATTTTAGCCTTACAAGACCATTTACATGCACTAAAACCTATAGAACACACTACAGGAGAGAAATACTTCCACCACTAATTCAACTTCAAAAAAAATATCTGCATAAAATATAAAACACCTCCCTGACTCTCCATCTTCATCCTGATTGGTTACTTCCTCTCTGTTAACGCTTGTTGTTTCCTGTCCTTCAGCGTATCGTGAGTGCACAGAGTCTGAGCGAGGACGATATAGAATGAGAGGACAGAAAGGAAACAGCCCTTCCTCCTCTTCTTCCTCCTCCTCTTCCTCATGTGGACCCCTCCTCTCATGACGACCTGCCAACGCCTCGGCCTCCATCAGTCCGGCCGACGTCCATCACTTCCCATCGACGTGTCCTCTAGGGAATTAGTTTTTTATTCCAGCTTTAACCATGACAGTAGCGTCTGTTTGTTTTTTTACTTAAATTACCCGTTTTGGGGTATGAAGAGTTTCCTTATCATAACTGCCAGAGAATTAGAAGCACCCGTCCCCACTCCACCATGGTTGATGATAAACTGGACTGGGTGGTGGTGTCGCTCACATCATGTTTCAGGTTTACACTGATTACTGCTATGAGAATATCAGTGGTAGAAAGTTACAGAAATCTTCTCTCTGCTCCACAAAGTATTTATTGTTTTTGTTATCAGTCGTCTTTCTGTTCAGTCTCCACTTGGAAACACTTTTAAAAAAAAGTAATGAAATGTTTTGTTCATTTTAAAGAGAGGACGACCCTCTTTAGGAAAATACAATAAAAAATGGTAACAAACAATGAAGTTGTTTTGTGAGTTTGTTATTTTGTTTATTTCAATGCGGGAAAGGGAAGCAACGCAAAGCCAGCTGGACCAGATCCAAACAAGGCGAGTTTATTTATATAGCACCTTTCAATACAAGGCAATTCAAAGTGCTTTACACAAATGAACGACATTTAAAGGTCCCATGTCATGGCCATTTCTACTGATCATAATTCCATTATTGAGGTCTACAAGAATAGATTTATACTGTGCAACTTTCCAAACTCACATTGGTTTCTCATACAGCATCTCTGTAAGGTATGTGTATTCACTCTCTGTCCTAAACAGCTTGTTGGAGCTCCTGCACACCCCTCCCTGTGAACCCAGTGTGCTCTGATTGGTCGCGGCGTTGAGAGGCTCGTTGCTGCGAGGAGCAGACAGGTTTCCGGGTCGGCGATACAGCGAGAACAAGCGAAACTCATCCTGAGCACACAGACACTCACAGCCGAAGTAAAAACAATAAGTGTGGCTTGATATTGAGTAAGAAAAAGGTTTATAACGCTGTGAGAATGGGTCTGCGGAGAGCGTGGGTCTGCGGAGAGCATTTCTCCGCAGACCCAACGTAGTAGCCCGAAAAACTTTTACCCATTTAAACAGTCGTGGTAGATACCTTGTTTGTTTTAAACTTCATAAATACACAAACAACAATGAATACTTACAGGTTGTGTACCCGAATCTCCCGCTGGTCCAAACAAAGTAGGAACAGCATCGTTCTTCAGTGCCCTCCGCTGTACATATCCGGCATGAATCGCTGAAAGGTTTGGGAAGCTTTGTCTCAGGAAAGGCTGGCAGAGGGTTTGGCCTCTGGGCAGGGTTCGAGTTATAAACTGAGCGCTATGGGGGTCTTTAAAACTAGCGCACGCGCACACACACACACACACTCAAACACACACACACAGCAGCAGCGCTCTACTTGCTACAAACTTAAATATGAAAAGGTTCAACTACGCACACACCTTCTCGGCTCGCGCAGCACGCTCACAGGCATAGATTGCCTAATAATGTATTGCGCACCTTGGAGGTGCAGTGCAGGCATATTGTCATTCAAGAGATGCGTAGTTCTTTTGGAAAACATGTTTTCTTTTAGCCTATT
The DNA here is from genome assembly GCA_031216635.1 of Dissostichus eleginoides. Classification (NCBI taxonomy): domain Eukaryota; kingdom Metazoa; phylum Chordata; class Actinopteri; order Perciformes; family Nototheniidae; genus Dissostichus; species Dissostichus eleginoides. The sequence goes on along the minus strand of CM062266.1, from coordinate 31,550,506 downwards.
TAGCTCGTTAACGTAAATTATACTCATTACATTGACACATGCATTATTTGTGATTCAAATAATGGTTGTTGGTAATGTATTAGCGACCCCCACAGATGTATGATTTCACTGCGTCCGTGGGAGCTCAGACCCTCCTTAAGGGAGCTCAGCTCCCATTGGCTCCCACATAACTCGAACCCTGCCTCTGGGTATCCCTACGTCACGATACCCAGGAAGAAAACATTGGAAAATGAGAAATCTCCAACGAGGCGTTTTGGGGAGGTATTTTCTGTGTTAGAGTTTCACTCCCTACAGGGTGTACTTTGAGGGGTTTTGACTCTGCAGACCGTTTACATGCAGAAAAACCTTCATAACACACAAGGGGACGGGTAATAACCGGAAAAGCATGACATGGGACCGTTAAGAAAATGGCATTTAAAAACAGTCATTAAAAAGCAAAGATAATAAAAGAAACATTAAAAGAAAAAATACATGAATAAAAGTTACAGTGCAGTTTAAGATGTGAATAGTTCAATTAAAAGCAGCGACAAAAAGAAAGTCTTCAGCTTGGATTTTAAAAGAAGTCAGAGGTGCAGCGGACCTGCAGGTTTCTGGGAGTTTGTTCCAGATATTTGGAGCATAATAACTGAACGCTGCTTCTCCATGTTTAGTTCTGACTCTTGGGACAGAAAGCTGACCTGTCCCTGAAGACCTGAGAGATCTGGATGGTTCATCATTTAGCAGGAGGTCAGAAATGTATTTCGGGCCTAAACCATTCAATGCTCTATAAACCAGCAGCAGTATTTTGAAATCAATTCTTTGACACACAGGAAGCCAGTGTAAAGACTTCAGAACAGGAGTGATGTGATCCACTTTCTTAGTGCTAGTGAGGACTCGAGCAGCGGCGTTCTGAATCAGCTGCAGCTTTCTAATGGATTTTTTAGTGAGACCTGTGAAGACACCATTACAGTAGTCGAGTCAAACAACTGTGTTTTTAATGAACAAAAAAAGGTTCCCTTGAATGAAAAATAAATCAACACATGAAATTAGATGAGTGATTAGTTGACTATGACAGGCAAGATGATCAGAGGTGCAGAGTTGTTGCTATGAAAACAACCAGGACTGAAGTATGGGTAGAGTTTCTCAGTGAAGGAGCAGCCAGTAAAGGAGTAGATCAGAGCTGCAGCATCTACGTCATAAAAGGAGACCAGACCCTCCTCATAATCCACAAACAGAACAAAAGGCATTTTTTCAAAGTATAGAAAAGGAGGGTTTCGTGTATGCCTGATGAGTTAAAACTGAGAACCTGGGAAGAGGTGTATTCTGGCTTTTTGCCAACCCCCGTTACTCATGTGACCCTCATCACATTTCACCCAGTTGTTTCTACCACACACCTCAAAGACACATGAGTATATGTTGACACAATGCAAACAAATGTAGGACATTATGTTGATTCAGAGTTTTATATCAACAAGAGGGAAATTAGTTTTATAAAAATATGACAAAACTACAGGAAGCAAATGGTAGGGCTTAAGTCAAACTGTTATATCCTTAAAGAATATCATTAAATCAAACCCTTTCTTTCCTTTTTATGAGTTGTTGGCATAATACTTGTATAATACTAAACTCTGTAGTTAGTTACCTCATTGTAAAGAGTAGTTTTAGTGTTATAATGACTGCCTTCACTCATAAAAGTGAATGCTATCTCACTGATATCAGCCCCACTGTTTTCTGCTCTACAGCCAATATCCAATCACTGTTACTGGAAACAATCATTTCATCATACAAGCTCTTCACACAAAAAGCCATCAACAGATGTCATACAAGTTATTTTATTTGTGAATTAGCCTCAGCAAATGTGTCATGAAATACAAATGATATGTAAATGATGCCTTCCTGTTCAGTGTTTAGTGCTGGAGTCCCTGCTTTCTCAGACCAAACATCTAGTTTATTTGACTGTTTGTTAACTCACAATCACATATTTACAGATGTCTTTGATTCATAAGCCATTTTACCAGTAATCAATATAAAACCTGGAACGTAGATATACAAGTTAACAGTTATTAACCAAACCGTTTTTAACACAAATGAGGATTTATCATATTATTTAGCTTCATTTTACTTTTTCTAGCAGTATAACTATTACACATTACATTTAGTACACAGTAGAGGCATTAATAGGCCTTTCTCTTAAATGAACCTTTATGACAAAATTAAATATGAAACATTGAATGTTATTATCAATTCTAACTATAGCTTGATACATTTGGTGTCATTAGAAACAACCTTTTTTTAAAAAGTTAAAATAAATCTGTAGCTTTATCCAATGTTCCTATAGATATTCTCCACATGTGTTACGATAAAGTGTTGAAGAGATAATTATTTGATTGTTGAGTAGATTAATGAATTCACTTATGTGTTGTATACAGAATCTAAACAATATGTAAATCAATCACCACAGTATACTTATTTTGTAGAAAATAAGATGGAAGTTATACAGATTTGACTCTAAATATTGATGTCTGTTCCCTTGAATGAAAAATAAATAAACACATGAAATAAGATGAGTGATTAGTTGACTCTGACAGGAGAGATGATCAGAGGTGCACAGTTTTTACGGCCATATTTAAGTCCAGGACAGAAGAATGGGTAGATTTTCCCGTTTGAAGGAGCAGCCAGTAAAGGAGTAGATCAGAGCTGCAGCATCTACGTCATAAAAGGAGACCAGACCCTCCTCATAATCCACAAACACCCCCACCTTCTTAGGCCGAGACCTCAGAGAGAGAAGGACTGGAGGATCATCAAGAGCTTCGTACTCATTTCCCTCTCTCAGCCATATAGTCCAGTAACCATATGCTGTGCTCAGTGTGATCTCTCCCTTCCTGTTGATCGACTCGCTGGCCACTCCTAAATACCATTCAGTCTTTCCTTTAACTTGAACCTCAAAGTAAAATCTGCCTGAAGAGAAACTCTGCTTTCCTAAAACACAGATATCATCAGAAAATCTCTCTCGGTTGTTTGGGAGCCTTATCTTTACATCACCATTCCTCACTTGTTTTCCATCATCAGACAGGATGAGATTGGGATTTGCTGTATCAGGATCAAGAGTCACATCCACTGCGTACTTCTGGACCCTCTTCAGCGCAACTTCAATCACCTTCTTCATCTCTTGGCTGAGTGTCTCCTCCAGCTGAACCACAGCTCTCACCACAGTCCCTTTATATGATGATGGAGGGATGCTGACCTTTGTCCAGTCCTTGGTGGGTGATGGGTGTTGGATGTTTAGGGACTGGACACCCTGGAGAAGATGGAGGGGGGTCTTCAGACCGTGAGAGCTGCTCAACTTTTGCACTTCTCTTCTTCAGCTGAGAGATTTCCTGTTCCAGCTCTTTGATGAAGTCTTCAGCCCGTTTCATTCTCATTTTCTGCTTCCCTTCTATTGTTTGGATGAACTCATTCAGGTTTCTCTCAACAGACTCCTTCAGAGAAGTGAAGACCTGAACTCCTTCTGCTATCTCTCTGTCTGCTTCTTCCTCGCTGAGGTCCACTGAGTGTTTGAGCTCCTCAATCTTCAGTTGTCTCTTCTGGATCATTTCCTGAATTCTAGCCTCTTTCTTTCCCAGCGCTGCCTTCTTCCCTTCATATCCTTCTTTCAGAGGAACCACATTATGCATCTTGTGGTCTGAAACAGTGCAGAGCATGCAGACACATGTGTGGTCGGTCTTACAGAACAGCTCCAGAGGTTTATCGTGCTTCGGACACATCCTGTCTTCCAGGTTCTCCACAGGGTCGATCAGCTGATGTCTTTTCAGGCTTGAAGCTGTCAGATGAGGCTCCAGGTGAGTCTCACAGTAGGAGGTCAGACACACCAGGCAGGACTTCAGGGCCTTCAGTTTGGTTTCAGTGCAGACGTCACAGGGAACTTCTCCTGGTTTGAAGACTTGTTGCTCTGAGCTGCTGCTGCTGCTGCTGGCTTTCTGTGGAGCCGACTGTCTGAACTGAGCTCACCATCTCAGAGATGAAAGTGTTAACGTGCAGCTCAGGTCTTGTGTTGAACTCTTTTTTACACATGGGACACTGGCACCTGTCACTTCTATCCCAGTGTTCAGTGATGCAGGTTTTACAGAAGTTGTGTCCACATGGTATAGTGACTGGATCAGTGAACAAATCCAGACAGATGGAGCAGAGAAACTGATCTTCAGATGGCAGATAGCTTGCAGCAGCCATATCTACACACATGATGAGAAAGTAAAGAAAAAACATTTGAAACATCCATCATCAATTCAGACCATACATGGTTTTAAAGAAAGAACTTTGATAACTTGTAACAAGCCATGAGCAACCGTGACCATTTAACACTGACAGGTTCAAGCATGCAACTCTGGCAAACAGCAATGAAAATACATGTTTTGTCAAAAACATTTTTATTGAAAAATAACACTGCTTACTGTGTGACCATAACAATTTATTTCCTCTAGCTGCTTCACATTAAAAGCCTCCAAGTGTTTCTCTGAAGGAAAGATTTTATTTTGAAACAGCTAGAGGAAATGGGTAAAAGTAATATGTAGGAAGTGATCAGCAAACCATAATAATAGCAGGAAAGCAGAAGTGAATCAAAACTCCTACCACAGAGATTCAGTTTCAAGTTACTTAAGTACTAAGAGCTGATTTTAAAGTGGACTCTATATCATTTATATGGTGATGTTGTTAGAGAAAAACAAGTTGGACATAAAGGGTGCAGCTTTCATCCGAGTAGAGCTGTTTTGTGTTAATCCTGCTTGTTGAAAGGGTAAATAAATCAGTTGTACTCACCAGTGTTTGACAGAGACTCTGCTGTGTTGTAGAGAAAGATCTGATGAACTCAGTTTGTATTTTCTTTAGACAGAAACTGAGACTTGTCTCGACTGCAGTGTGGCTGCTCTCTGACTAACTTAACATTCGTTTCCTGAGTGTGACGTGTAAGCTCTCCTCTTTCCAGTGTTGTTCCTCCTCTCACTGTCTGCTGGTTATGTTCCCTCCCTCTGATCTGCATGGGTATTGAGAAATACCAGGTTTTCTCTGATAGTTAGGGAGCAAAGCTGGTGCTTTACAGATGGGAGGGATGAGGTGTGTCAAAAGCTGTTTCAACTAAAATCTCTTGAAAAAGAAATATGCAGGTAGCATGGTCGTAGTTGAACTATTACATTGACAACCATTGAAAAACCCATTTGTCCTTGGTCAACATGAGAGGTTATCCTGTACATGTTTATCACAAACTGTGTCTCTCCACATATATCAGTGTTTGGTTTACAGTACAGTGACTCCATGCTTATCTCTCCTTTGTGTTGTGCTCCATCCAGTGGACACTCTGCGCCAGAACACCAGGAAGTGGTGGAGGTGTGTAACTGTAGTGTAGTAAAACAACAAAAACACAATGAACTCAGTGCTGAGGTCTATATGGTATTATCCTGTTAAACTTGCATTAAATACCACAGTACTATTTTTGCAATACCATTTATTGACTATTTTTAAATCTGGCTTGAAAGGCCTTATAAAAATGTGAGGAGATTTTTCATGCATAACTTTGAGCAACAAATAAAACAGCAGTTATGGTTGTTTAGATTCTAAAATGAGATACAATGTAATCCTGCTGACCTTTACATATACTGAGTTTTGAACCACTGAAATAAAAAATAAAATAAAAGGCTATTTGCCATGTTTTCAAAAATCTTGCCTGATTTATAGATTGGTTTTGATCCTTGACATACGGAAACCCATCAAGATTTCCTATTGTGTTTTTAGGACTTGTTTCCTGTCATCTGAAATAACACTGAACACATTACTCACACAAACAACAAAGACCAGTGACCTTGAAATTAGTATATATATTTTATTTTATTTAAAATTGTACTTATCAAGATTGTTATCTTGGATGAAAGACAAAATATTTAATCCGTTGAGATGAAAATGATTGAGTTTTTACTCTAAATATCGATGTTTGTTTCCTTGAATGAAATCGAATCAACAGATTAAATAAGATGAGTGATTAGTTGACTCAGACAGGAGAGATGATCAGAGGTGCAGTGTTTCTACCGCCATATTTAACACCAGGACTGAAGAATGGGTAGAGTTTCTCAGTGAAGGAGCAGCCAGTAAAGGAGTATATAAGAGCTGAAACATCTACGTCATAAAAGGAGACCAGACCATCCTCATAATCCACAAACACCCCCACCTTCTTAGGCTGAGACCTCAGAGAGAGGCTGACTGCAGGATCAGCATTGGCATTGTACTCATTTCCATTTCTCAGCCATAAAGTCCAGAAACCATCTTCAGGGCTCAGTGTGATATCTCCCTTCCTGTTGATCGACTCTCTGACCACTCCTAAATCCCACTCAGTCTTTCCTTTAACTTGAACCTCAAAGTAAGATCTGCCTGAAGACAAACTCTGCTTTCCTAAGACACTGATATCATCAGAAAATCTTTCTCTGTTGTCTGGGAGACAGTTTTCAACATCACCATCATGGACATGTTTTCCATTGTGAGACAGAATGAGACGGCGATGTGCTGTATCAGGATCAAGAGTCACATCCACTGCATACCTCTGGAACCTCTTCAGTTTAGCTTCAATCAGCTTCTTCATCTCTTAATAAATAACTTATTATGCATTCATAACCGTACAATCCTGTTGTAATTTTATTTTATGGCCCCAAAACACATTACACCACATATTTAAGTAAAACATTTGATTATATTCGCTCATTATATTCCTTATAGTGAAGACGGTGGATAATGATGTTATCTGACTATAATAGACTTAAAGGTGGGGTAGGTAAGTTTGAGAAACCGGCTCGAGATACACTTTTTGTTATATTCCATGGAATGCTCTTAACATCCCGATAGCAATGAATATCTTAAGTGCTTTGACAAAAAATCCATAAAAAAATGTCATCTGTGGAAGCCGTAGTACTGTAAAAAGCACGACCAATCATTTTAGCCGGCCCGGCTAAAATAACTGGATGGCCTACCTGCCTGTCAGCCTTCCATCTGTGCACAAACTTATCTCGTGCCCTCATTGGTCATGTGCGCGTTCGTGTGTGTTGGAGGAGGGTCTCTGTAAGGAAGTGGCAGATTTAGTCGACTTGTATTGTTACAGGTCTACGTGTTGCAGGGAGCTTTGATAGTCTGGTCATTTGCTGTCACCATACCTGGACCAATTACCAAAAAGCTTTGCCAACTAGATGAGTTTAGAATACAAACTCTGCGTCTGATAATCGCTAATGATACATAGCCAAGGCAATGTGCGCTTATTGAAAGTAGGACGAAAAACATGTTGTAATACTGTTTGCAGTCTATACAGGCCTAAAACTTCCTTTATTGATCTGACATCTCCAAACAAACCAGTTGTTAAATGTCAGTGAACTGATGCCAAAGTTAATGCCCCGCCCAGAGGCTGAGTTTCCACAGAGGAAAGTTGTCTGATGGCTGCATCAATCAAAATGCATAGGCTATAGTATATTATTTATTCAGACAGAGGAGAATCAAAATATTATGCTGGGTAACACTTTATATTAAGGTACACAAATTCACCATCAACTAGTTGTTAACTAACATGCATATTAGCAGTATATTGGCTCTTTATTAGTCATTATAAAACAATTATTAATGCCTTATTCTACATGACCATATTCTACAAGTAATAGGCCATTAGTTCAGAGTGTTTCCTCAATAACCCTCTAATTAGTGCTTATTTATTGCAAGTAAGGAAGTTGTTGTACATGAGTTTTGGTCTTAATATGCTCTGCTCAATATTTGACTTCCTGTTGCTGACGGCTGTTTGTCCCGCAGCTCCCCGGCTAAACAGGCCGAAACTCACTCAGCCAGTCCAACATCTACCAGCTTCAACAGTCTTCAAATGCCAACTGCTGCCATAGAAAAAGCCCCACCCAGAGTCCTGAAGCTTATTTGTACCTTTAGGAGATTGGGTCCAATATGTCTGACATATCCCTAATCAATAGATTTATGATCGATAGATTTATGATTAGAAAATTATAAAAGTAGGGTAGACATGTGGAGATTATCCGACTGAACAAAACGTGATCCGTGTCAACCACAGACCTTATTTCAAGCTATTTTCCTAAATCCTATGGAGAAATTGCATTGCTTTTTTGTCGAGGGAACTGGAAGAAGCTTACTTCCGGGTTTTAGGACGCGTCACTGTGGCACTATTGAGGAAAAACTCTCAACTAATGGCCTATTACTTGTAGAATATGGTCATGTAGAATAAGGAATTAATAAGTGTTTTATAATGACTAATAAAGAGCCAATATACTGCTAATATGCATGTTAATTAACAACTAGTTGATGGTGAATTTTATCGTACCTTAATATAAAGTGTTACCAACCTGATGAACTCAGTTAGTTTTAGGTTCCTTTTGAGAGAAACCAATGTGTCTTCCCAGCTAGAAATCTTTGGTTCTAAAAACATTCTGAGAATGTTACCATTCACTGTTCTAGGAATGTTTTCAGCGGGAAGTTTTGATTTGGTTCCCAGAATGTTCTTCTGAAAGGTAGGATAACGCTCTCTAAAAACATTCTTAAAATGTTTGGTGATAACTTTCTTAAGATGTTTTTGATAACCTTCTTAAGATGTTTTTGATAACATTGTTCAAACCTTATGCCCTACTGTTCTTAAAACGTTTTCAGCGGGACGTTTTATTTTGGTTCCCAGAATGTTCTTCTGAAAGGTAAGATAACTTTCTCTAAAAACATTCTTAAAATACTTGGTAATAACCTTTTTTAAATGTTTTTGATAACATTGTTAGAACATTATGCCCTACTATTCTTAAAACGTTTTCACCTGCAAGTTAGATTTTTTTTTGTTGCCAGAATGTTATTATTTTAGAGTAGGATAACGTGCTTTATCATTCCGATTTATCAGAAGTCTTCTTTCTTTTTTTTTAAATGCGACCAGCAGCTAGTACAAGTCACTGTCGGTGTCACATGTACTGGAGGGGACCCAGAATCAGACCCGGAATCAACTGGTGAAAGTAAAATGTGTTTATTAGAAAAGGGTAGCTGGGAGTGGAGGTTGGTTATGGCGGCAGTGGGAAACGTGAATTAGAAACAGGAAATGTGTCATGAAATACAAATTATATGCAAACCAGGCCTTCCTGTTCAGTGTTTAGTGCTGGAGTCCCTGCTTTCTCAGACCAAACATCTAGTTTATTTGACTGTTTTCTCTTAACTCGCAATCACATATTTACAGATGTCTTTGATTCATAAGCCATTTTACCAGTAATCAATATAAAACCTGGAACAAATATACAAGTTAACAGTTATTAACCAAACCATTTTTAACACAAATGAGGATTCATCATATTATTTAGCTTCATTTAACTTTTTCTAGCAGTATAACTATTACATATATTTAATGTAGTACACAGTAGAGGCATTAATAAGCCTTTCTCTTAAATTAAGCTTCATGACACAATTATATATGAAATGACTCTAAATATCGATGTTTGTTCCCTTGAATAAAAATAAATCAATACATGAAATAGGATGAGTGATTAGTTGACTCAGACAGGAGAGATGATCAGAGGTGCAGCGTTTCTACGGCCATATTTAAGACCAGGACTGAAGTATGGGTAGAGTTTCTCAGTGAAGGAGCAGCCAGTAAAGGAGTAGATCAGAGCTGCAGCATCTACGTCATAAAAGGAGACCAGACCCTCCTCATAATCCACAAACACCCCCACCTTCTGAGGCTGAGACTTCAGAGAGAGACGGACTGGAGGATCATCATTAGCTTCATACTCGAATCCCTTTCTCAACAATATAGTCCAGTTACCCTCTTTTGGGCCCAGTGAGATCATTCCCTTCCTGTTGATCGACCCTCTGACCACTCCTAAATCCCACTCGGCCTTTCCTTTAACTTGAACCTCAAAGTAAAATCTGCCTGCAGAGAAACTCTGCTTTCCTAAAACACAAAGACAATCAGAAAATCTCTCTCGGTTGTTTGGGAGATAGTTTTCGACATCACCATATTTAACTCTTTTTTTTGTCATCAGACAGGATGAGACAGGGATGTGCTGTACGCGGATCAAGAGTCACATTTACAGCATATTTCTGGATCCTCTTCAGCTTAGCTTCAAGCAGCTTCTTCATCTCTTTACTGAAGGTCCCTTCCACCTGAGCCACAGCCTTTTCCACCATCCCCTCATATACCGCTGGGGTGAAGCTGAATTTTCTCAAGTCCTTGGAGGGTGGTGGATGTTGAATGTTTAGGGACTTTACACTTTGTAGAAAATGCAGGTGGTCTTCAGAGTGTGTGACCTGCTCTACTTCAGAGCTTCTCTTCTTCAGCTCAGAGATTTCCTGTTCTAACTCTTTGATTAAAGCTTCAGCCTTTTTTTCAGTTGTTTTCTGCTTCTCTTTGATCGTGTTGATGAGATTGGCCTGGCCTCTCTCAACAGACTCCTTCAGAGCAGTGAAGACCTGATGACCTTGTGATACCTCTCTGTCTGCATCTTTCTTACTGAGGTCCACTGAGTGTTTGATCTCCTGAATCTTCATTTGTCTCTTTTGGATCTTCTGCTGAGTTTCAGCCTCTGTCTTCCCCAACTCTGCCTTCTTTCTTTCATAACCTTCTTTGAGAGGAACCACATCATGCATCTTGTGGTCTAAAACAGTGCAGAGCATACAGACACATGTCTGGTCGGTCTTACAGAACAGCTCCAAAGGTTTATCGTGCTTCGGACACATCCTGTCTTCCAGGTTCTCCACAGGGTTGATCAGCTGATGTCTTTTCAGGCTTGAAGCTGTCAGATGAGGCTCCAGGTGAGTCTCACAGTAGGAGGTCAAACACACCAGGCAGGACTTCAGGGCCTTCAGTTTGGTTTCAGTGCAGACGTCACAGGGAACTTCTCCTGGTTTGAAGACTTGTTGCTCTGAGCTGCTGCTGCTGCTGCTGCTGCTGCTGCTGGCTTTCTGTTGAGCCGACTGTCTGAACTGAGCGACCATCTCTGAGATGAAAGTGTTAACGTGCAGCTCAGGTCTTGTGTTGAACTCTTTTTTACACATGGGACACTGGCACCTGTCACTTCTATCCCAGTGTTCAGTGATGCAGGTTTTGCAGAAGTTGTGTCCACATGGTATAGTGACTGGATCCGTGAACAAATCCAGACAGATGGAGCAGAGGAACTGATCTTCAGATGGCAGGTAGCTTGCAGCAGCCATATCTACGCACATGATGAGAAAGTAAAGAAAACACATTTGAAATATCAATCATCAATTCATATTATAGTTTTAAAGAAAGAAGTTTGATAACTTGTAACAAGCCATGAGCAACCGTGACCATTTAATCTCTGACAGGGTCAAGCATGCAACTCTACAAAACATTTGTATTGAAAAATAACACTGCACTGCTTACTGTGTGACCATAACAATTCATTTCCTCGAGCTGCTTCACATTAAAAGTCTCCAACTGTTTCTCTAATGGAAAGATTTTATTTTGAAACAGCTAGAGGAAATGGGTAAAAGCATTATGTAGGAAGTGATCAGCAAACCATAATAATAGCAGGAGAGAAGAAGTGAATCAAAACTTCTACCACAGAGATTCAGTTTCAAGTTACTAAAGTACTTAGAGCTGATACACAGAGACTGTTTAAGCTGTTTAAAGTGGACTCTATATCATATATATGGTTATGTTGTTAGAGAAAAACAAGTTGGACATAAAGGGTGGAGCTTTCTCCTGAGAATGGCTGTTTTGTGTTAATCCTGCTTGTTGAAAGTGTAAATATAATCAGATGTACTCACCAGTGTTTGACAGAGACTCTGCTGTGTTGTTGAGAAAGATCTGATGAACTCAGTTTGTTTTTTCTTTAGACAGAAACGGAGACTTGTCTCGACTGCAGTGTGGCTGCCTCTCTGACTAACTTAACATTCGTTTCCTGAGTGTGACGTGGAAGCTCTCCTCTTTCCACTGTAGATCCTCCTCTCACTGCAGGTTGTGTTCCCTCCCTCTGATCTGCATGGGTATTGAGAAGTACCAGGTTTTCTCTGATAGTTAGGGAGCAAAGGTTCTGCTTTACAGGTGTGTCAAGCTGTTTCTTATCTTTATTATGATCAAGTTTTACTTTAATCAGAAGAGTTCAGTTATATTTATTGGACACACATGTCAGTAAAATGTCATGGATGACATAATCCACATCCATACAACAAGCACAATATGTATCTACTCTAAAACAGAAATCTATATACAATCAAATAAACTAAAGGCCTTTTAGACATTGCATATGTAACATTAGTGGTCATGATAACAAGGAAGAAGAGTGTTTTCTCTGAGGCAGCATCCCTTATGGATCATTATGGCATTTTGTTGCCTGAATCAAAGCAATCATGTTATCCTGTTCTCTCGTGAGATATTGGGTCTCAATGTATGATGCTGAAACATAACAACATGTTAAATGTCCTCAATGCACTGTAAAAAAAAAAAAAAAAGAGAGAGACGGTAGAGAAATGTTATCCGCCAGTGATTGAACCACTTAAATCAAGGTTACTTTAAATATTAAAGTAGCAGTTGAAGCCATGAACAAAGTACAAGTCTTGCTGTTTTACAGGTGGTTGTTAAATCCATTTCTTGGTTTTTAATTGGGACTTTTTTGTGTCTCTGTCGCAGGAAGGAGAAAGCAGCAGGTAGCCACAGAGAGGGCGGGCATGGCGAAGGTGAGCACAAACAGTCCTTATCGTGTTGTAACGCTTCCTCTTATCTCCTGTCAATCATTTACAGTGTGCTTCATAGTAAGAGGAAAATGATTAAGTTGCAAAATATATACAAATATTTCTTAGTGACTCAAATATATAAAACATTTTGCCTGAGGAAATCTCTGTGCAAACATCTCTGTATCTTATTTTCCATATTATTGTTGTTGTTGTTGTAATATCACTGATATTTAGTTTTTCTCTTTGAAACTTATAAATTCAGGAATTCCATAAAAATACAATCCATAATTCAGATTATGTACCAACATTAATTATTATTATTATTGTAGTTATTATTATCAGTAGTGTTATTAGTATTAGTATGATAAAAGTTATTATATTACAATTATTATTATTATTATTATTGTATTAGAATAAACATATTATTTAATTATTATTATTATTATGTATTATAATAATAATAATATATTTAATTTAATTTTTGTAATTATTATTATTTAATTATAATAATAATATTTTAGTAGAATTGGTAAACACTATTTTTAGGTTTTTATATTAAAAGCAGAACCTCCTTACTTCCTGTATTAATCTTTTATTTTATATTATATTATGATTTATCTAGTCTATATTGTGTTGAATTGTTGGAGGAGCCTGGTCTCTATGGTTTCCCTTGCCAAAGCTGTGCTGTATCGAGTGTGCATTTCACAAATCTCACAGATCAGATCTGATTTTTGATCACTCAGAAACACTTTGACTTCCTGTTGCTGACGGCTGTTTGTCCCGCAGCTCCCCGGCTAAACAGGCCAAAACTCACTCAGCCAGTCCAACATCTACCAGCTTCAACAGTCTTCAAATGCCAACTGCTGCCATAGAAAAAGCCCCACCCAGAGTCCTGAAGCTTATTTGTACCTTTAGGAGATTGGGTCCAATATATCTGACATATCCCTAATCGATAGATTTATGATCGATAGATTTATGATTCGAAAATTATAAAAGTAGGGTAGACATGTGGAGATTATCTGACTGAACAAAACTTGATCCGTCTCTTAAATGTGTGTCAACCACAGACCTTATTTCGAGCTATTTTCCAAAATCCCATAGAGAGGCGAAGTCCCTCACTTTCCGGTGGACCTCCATGGGACCTTATTTCGGAAAGATTATGTATTGAAGTCAATGGCGAGAGAAACGTTACTTACAGGTTGTGTACCCGAATCTCCCGCTGGTCCAAACAAAGTAGGAACAGCATCGTTCTTCAGTGCCCTCCGCTGTACATATCCGGAATGAATCGCTGAAAGGTTTGGGAAGCTTTGTTTCGTGAAAGGCTGGCAGAGGGTGTGGCCTCTGGGTATCCCTACGTCACGATACCCAGGAGGAAAACATTGGAAACTGAGAAATCTCCAACGAGGCGTTTTGGGGAGGTATTTTCTGTGTTAGAGTTTTACTCGCTACAGGGTGTACTTTGAGGGGTTTTGACTCTGCAGACCGTTTACATGCAGAAAAACCTTCATAACACACAAGGGGACGGGTAATAACCGGAAAAGCATGACATGGGACCTTTAAGAAAATGGCATTTAAAAACAGTCATTAAAAAGCAAAGATAATAAAAGAAACATTAAAAGAAAAAATAAATGAATAAAAGTTACAGTGCAGTTTAAGATGTGAATAGTTCAATTAAAAGCAGCGACAAAAAGAAAAGTCTTCAGTTTGGATTTTAAAAGTAGTCAGAGGTGCAGCGGACCTGCAGGTTTCTGGGAGTTTGTTCCAGATATTTGGAGCATAATAACTGAACGCTGCTTCTCCATGTTTAGTTCTGACTCTGGGGACAGAAAGCTGACCTGTCCCTGAAGACCTGAGAGATCTGGATGGTTCATCATTTAGCAGGAGGTCAGAAATGTATTTCGGGCCTAAACCATTCAATGCTCTATAAACCAGCAGCAGTATTTTGAAATCAATTCTTTGACACACAGAAAGCCGGTGTAAAGACTTCAGAACAGGAGTGATGTGATCCACTTTCTTAGTGCTAGTGAGGACTCGAGCAGCGGCGTTCTGAATCAGCTGCAGCTTTCTAATGGATTTTTTAGTGAGACCTGTGAAGACACCATTACAGTAGTCGAGTCAAACAACTGTGTTTTTAATGAACAAAAAAAGGTTCCCTTGAATGAAAAATAAATCAACACATGAAATTAGATGAGTGATTAGTTGACTATGACAGGCAAGATGATCAGAGGTGCAGAGTTGTTGCTATGAAAACAACCAGGACTGAAGTATGGGTAGAGTTTCTCAGTGAAAGAGCAGCCAGTAAAGGAGTAGATCAGAGCTGCAGCATCTACGTCATAAAAGGAGACCAGACCCTCCTCATAATCCACAAACAGAGACTTCAGAGAGAGAAGGATGGGAGAATCATCTAGAGCTTCGTACTCATATCCATCTCTCAACCATAAAGACCAGAAACCGCACCACGGGGGCCAATGCGATCACCCCCTTCCTGTTGATCAACCCTCTGGCCACTCCTAAATCCCACTCGGTCTTTCCTTTAACTTGAACCTCAAAGTCAAATCTGCCTGTAGAGAAACTCTGCTTTCCTAAAACACAATAATTTTCTGAAAATCTCTCAGGGTTGTCTGGGAGATTCTTTAACACATCACCATCACAGACTTGTTTTCCATCATCAGACAGAATGAGACTGGGATATGCTGTATCAGCATATCCCAGTCTCTGGACCCTCTTCAGTTCAGCTTCAATCAGCTTCTTCATCTCTTTACTGAGTGTCTCCTCCAGCTGAACCACAGCTCTCACCACAGTCCCTTCATATGATGATGGAGGGATGCTGACCTTTGTCCAGTCCTTGGTGGGTGATGGGTGTTGGATGTTTAGGGACTGGACACCCTGGAGAAAATGGAGGGGGTCTTCAGACCGTGAGAGATGCTCAACTTTTGCACCTCTCTTCTTCAGCTGAGAGATTTCCTGTTCCAGCTCTTTGATGAAATCTTCCGCCTTGTTTTCAGTAGTTTTCAGCTTCTCTTTGATCGTGTTGATGAGATTGGCCTGGCCTCTCTCAACAGACTCCTTCAGAGCAGTGAAGACCTGAACTCCTTCTGCTACCTCTCTGTCTGCTTCATCCTTACTGAGGTCCACTGAGTGTTTGATCTCCTCAATCTTCAGTTGTCTCTTCTGGATCATTTCCTGAATTCTAGCCTCTTTCTTTCCCGGCGCTGCCCTTTTTACCTTCATATCCTTCTTTTAGTGGAACCACATCATGCATCTTGTGGTCTAAAGCAGGACACAACATACAGACACATGTGTGTGGTTTGAAGACTTGCTCTGTCAACATAAGAGCTTATCCTGTACATGTTTATCACAAACTGTGTCTCCTCATATATCAGTGTTTGGTTTACAGTACAGTGACTCCATGCTTGTCTTTCCTTTGTGTTGTGCTCCATCCAGTGGACACTCTGCGCCTTATCACCAGGAAGTGGTGGAAGTGTGTTACTGTAGTGTAGTAAAACAAGCAAAAACACAATGAACTCAGTGCTGAGGTCTATATGGTATTATCCTGTTAAACTTGCATTAAATACCACAGTACTATTTTTGCAATACCATTTCTTGACTATTTTTAAATCTGGCTCAAAAGGCCTTATAAAAATGTGAGGAGATTTTTCATGCATAACTTTGAGCAACAAATAAAACAGCAGTTATTGTTGTTTATGTTCTAAAATCAGCTAAAATGTAATCCTGCTGACCTTAACATATAATGAGTTTTGAACCACTGAAATAAAAAATGAAATAAAAGGCTATTTGCCATGTTTTTTTAAATCTTGCCTGATTTATAGATTGGTTTTGATCCTTGACATACGTAAACCCATCAAGTTTTCCTATTGTGTTTTTAAGACTTGTTTCCTGTCATCTGAAATAACACTGAACACATTACTCACACAAACAACAAAGACCAGTGACCTTGAAATTAGTATATTTTTTTTTTTTTATTGAATTGTGCACGTGAAGATTGTTATCTTGGATGAAAGACAACATATTGAATCCGTTTCACATTGAGTTCTTGTTTAGTTCAGTGATTATAAAAATGTGCTGTGAGGGAAATCATTTGAAAAGGCATTTTTTCAAAGTATAAGAAAAGGAGGGTTTCGTGTATGCATGATGAGTTAAAACTGAGAACCTGGGAAGAGTAGTATTTTGGCTTTTTGCCAAACCCCGTTAGTCATGTGACCCTCATCACATTTCACCCAGTTGTTTCTACCACACACAACAAACACACACAAGTGTTGACACAATGCAAACACATGTAGGACATCATGTTGATTCAGAGTTTTATATCACAAAGGGGGAAACTAGTTTTATACAAATATGGCAAAACTACAGGAAGCAAATGGTAGGGCTTAAGTCCAACTGTTATATCCTTAAGAATTGTCATTAAATCCAACCTAATTCTTCCTTTTTTTTAGTTGTTGGCATAAATACTTGTATAATGCTAAACTCTGTAGTTAGTTACCTCATTGTAAAGAGTAGTTTTAGTGTTATAGTGACTGCCTTCACTCATAAAAGTGAATGCTATCTCACTGATATCAGCCCCACTGTTTTCTGCTCTACATCCGCACAATATCCAATCACTGTTACTGGAAACAAACATTTCTTCCTACAAGCTCTTCACAAAAAAAGCCATCAACTTATAATATTTTAAATGTGAATTAGCCTCAGGAAATGTGTCATGAAATACAAATGATGTGTAAACCAGGCTTTCCTGTTCAGTGTTTAGTGCTGGAGTCCCTGCTTTCTCAGACCAAACATCTAGTTTATTTTACTGTTTTCTTAACTCACAATCACATATTTACAGATGTCTTTGATTCATAAGCCATTTTACCAGTAATCAATATAAAACCTGGAACGTAGATATACAAGTTAACAGTTATTAACCAAACCGTTTTTAACACAAATGAGGATTTATCATATTATTTAGCTTCATTTTACTTTTTCTAGCAGTATAACTATTACACATATTTAATTTAGTACACAGTAGAGGCATTAAAAGGCCTTTCTCTTAAATGAACATGACACAATTCAATATAAAACATTTAATGTTTTTATCAATTCTAACTAGCTTGACAAATTTGGTGTCATTAGAAACAACCTTTTTTTAAAAGTTAAAATAAATCTATAGCTTTATCCAATGTTCATCTAGATATTCTCCACATGTGTTACGATAAAGTGTTGAAGAGATCATTATTTGATTGTTGAATAGATTAAATCATCCACTTATGTGTTGTATTCAGAATCTAAACAATATGTAAATCAATCACCACAGTATACTTATCATGTAGAAAATAAGATGGAAGTTATACAGTTTTGACTCTAAATATCGATGTTTGTTTCCTTGAATATAAAAAAATCAACACATGAAATAGGATGAGTGATTAGTTGACTCTGACAGGAGAGATGATCAGAGGTGAAGAGTTTTCACGGCCACATTTAAGACCTGGATAGAAGTATGGGTAGAGTTTCTCAGTGAAGGAGCAGCCAGTAAAGGAGTAGATCAGAGCTGCAGCATTAACGTCATAAAAGGAGACCAGACCCTCCTCATAATCCACAAACACCCCCACCTTCTGAGGCTGAGACTTCAGAGAGAGACGGACTGAAGGATCATCCTGAGCTTTGTACTCAATTCCATTTCTCAAACTTATAGTCCAGAAACCATCTTCAGCGCTCAGTGTGATCTCTCCCTTCCTGTTGATCGACTCTCTGACCACTCCTAAATCCCAGTCGGTCTTTCTTTTAACTTGAACCTCAAAGTAAAATCTGCCTGAAGAGAAACTCTGCTTTCCTAAAACACAAATACAATCAGAAAATCTCTCCGGGTTGTCTGGGAGATTCTTTCTCACATCACCATCACGGACTTGTTTTCCATCGCCAGAAAGGATGAGATCAGGATTTGCTGTATCAGGATCAAGAGTCACATCCACTGCGTACCTCTGGACCCTCTTCAGTTCAGCTTTAATCAGCTTCTTCATCTCTTTACTGAAAGTCTCCTCCAGCTGAACCACAGCTCTCACCACAGTTCCTTCATATGATGATGGAGGGATGCTGACCTTTGTCCAGTCCTTGGTGGGTGATGGGTGTTGGATGTTTAGGGACTGGACACCCTGGAGAAGATGGAGGTGGTCTTCAGACCGTGAGAGATGCTCAACTTTTGCACCTCTCTTCTTCAGCTGAGAGATTTCCTGTTCCAGCTCTTTGATGAAGTCTTCAGCCTGTTTCATTCTCATGTTCTGCTTCCCTTCTATTGTTTGGATGAACTCATTCAGGTTTCTCTCAACAGACTCCTTCAGAGCGGTGAAGACCTGAACCCTTCCTGCTATCTCTCTGTCTGCTTCTTCCTTACTGAGGTCCACTGAGTGTTTGATCTCCAGAATCTTCAGTTGTCTCTTCTGGATCATTTCCTGAATTCTATCCTCTTTCTTTCCCAGTGCTGCCTTTTTACCTTCATATCCTTCTTTCAGAGGAACCACATCATGCATCTTGTGGTCTGAAACAGTGCAGAGCATGCAGACACATGTCTGGTCGGTCTTACAGAACAGCTCCAAAGGTTTATCGTGCTTCGGACACATCCTGTCTTCCAGGTTCTCCACAGGGTCGATCAACTGATGTCTTTTCAGGCCTGACATTGTCAGATGAGGCTCCAGGTGAGTCTCACAGTAGGAGGTCAGACACACCAGGCAGGACTTCAGGGCCTTCGGTTTGGATTCAGTGCAGACGTCACAGGGAACTTCTCCTGGTTTGAAGACTTGTTGCTCTGAGCTGCTGCTGCTGCTGCTGCTGGCTTTCTGTTGAGCCGACTGTCTGAACTGAGCCACCATCTCAGAGATGAAAGTGTTGACTCTCAAATCTGGTCTTGTATTAAAAGCCTCTTTACACATGGGACACTGGTACTGATCACTTCTATCCCAGTGTTCAGTGATACAGTCTTTACAGAAGTTGTGTCCACATGGTATGGTGACTGGATCCGTGAACAAATCCAGACAGATGGAGCAGAGAAACTGATCTTCAGATGGCAGGTAGCTTGCAGCAGCCATATCTACACACATCATGAGAAAGAAAAGAAGAAACATTTAAAACATCAATCATCAATTCATACCATATATTGTTTTAAAGAAAGAACTTTGATAACTTGTAACAAGTCATGAGCAACCGTGACCATTTAATCTCTGACAGGGTCAAGCATGCAACTCTACAAAACATTTGTATTGAAAAATAACACTGCTCTTCTGACTGTGTGACCATAACAATTAATTTCCTCTAGCTGCTTCATATTAAAAGCCTCCAACTGTTTCTCTAATGAAAAGATTTTATTTTGAAACAGCTAGAGGAAATGGGTAAAAGCATTATGTAGGAAGTGATCAGCAAAATATAATAATAGCAGGAAAGCAGAAGTTAATCAAAACTCCTCACCACAGATATTCAGTTACAAGTTACTAAAGTATTAAGAGCTGATACACAGAGACTGTGTAAGCTGTTTAAAGTGGACTCTATATCATATATAGGGTTATGTTGTTAGAGAAAAACAAGTTGGACGTAAAGGGTGGAGTTTTCGTCTGCGTAGAGCTGAAGTTTTGTGTTAATCCTGCTTGTTGAAAGTGTAAATATAATCAGATGTACTCACCAGTGTTTGACAGAGACTCTGCTGTGTTGTTGAGAAAGATCTGATGAACTCAGTTTGTTTTTTCTTTAGACAGAAACAGAGACTAGTCTCGACTGCAGTGTGGCTGCCTCTCTGACTAACTTAACATTTGTTTCCTGAGTGTGACGTGGAAGCTCTCCTCTTTCCACTGTAGCTCCTCCTCTCACTGCAGGTGGTGTTTCCCTACCTCTGATCTGCATGGGTATTGAGAAATACCAGGTTTTCTCTGATAGTTAGGGAGCAAAGGTTCTTCTTTACAGGTGTGTCAAGCTGTTTCTTATCTTTATTATGATCAAGTTTTACTTTAATCAGAAGAGTTCAGTTATATTTATTGGACACACATGTCAGTAAAATGTCATGGATGACATAATCCACATCCATACAACAAGTACAATATGTATCCACTCTAAAACAGAAATCTATATACAATCAAATAAACTAAAGGCCTTTTAGACATTGAATATGTAACATTAGTGGTCATGATAACAAGGAAGAAGAGTGTTTTCTCTCAGGCAGCATCCCTTATGGATCATTATGGCATTTTGTTGCCTGAATTAAAGCAATCATATTATCCTGTTCTCACTTTTTCCTCGTGAGATATTGGGTCTCGATTGATGAGGTTGTTGCCTAATGCTGAAACATAACATGTTAAATGTCCTCATTAAGCTAAGAAAAAAAGAGACAATAGAATAATGACATCTCCCAGTGATTGAACCACTTAAATCAAGGTTACTTTACATTTTAAAGGAGCAGTTAAAGCCATGAACAAAATAAAAATCTTGCTGTTTTACAGGTGGTTGTTAAATCCATTTCTTGGTTTTTAATTGGGACTTTTTTGTGTCTCTGTCGCAGGAAGGAGAAAGCAGCAGGTAGCCACAGAGAGGGCGGGCATGGCGAAGGTGAGCACAAACAGTCCTTATCGTGTTGTAACGCTTCCTCTTATGTCCTGTCAATCATTTACAGTGTGCTTCATAGTAAGAGGAAAATGGTTAAGTTGCAAAATATATAAAAATATTTCTTAGTTTCTCAAATATATAAAACATTTTACCTGAGGAAATCTCTGTGCAAACATCTCTGTATCTTATTTACCATATTATTGTTGTTATATCACTGATATTTAGTTTTCACAATAAGCGTTTGCATCTTGAAAAGTACGAGTGGCTCACAGATCAGATCTGATTATTGAAAAGAAACAGTTTGACTTCCTGTTGCTGACGGCTGTTTCTCCCGCAGCTCCCCGACCTGAAGGACGCTGAGGCGGTGCAGAAGTTCTTCCTGGAGGAGATCCAGCAGGGGGAGGAGCTGCTGGCTCACACACACACACACACACACACACACACACACACACACACACACACACACCTATTGGCTTGCGCTCCAACACATTGTACGCGAAGGGGCGGGACATCGTAGGCTAAGGGGCGGGACATCTCTAAGCGGTTGACCAATCACAACAGAGCCGGCCAGCTAACCGATCAGAGCAGACAACATTAAAGCATGGAGATATGTCACTGTAGAAACACTACATACTGATATGGATCTGTTCGCCAGCCGGCGCACAGCCACTGCACCCTGTGGTTCTCCATGGCTTTGAGCGACGCCCTCCTCGACGAACGGGGCCGCCCGGCCCACTGGCATGGCGAACACGAAGGGCACATCGACATCCTGCTCCTCCATCTCCACCACGTCGAGGTCCTGGTCCTCCGCCTCTTCCAGTGCGACATACCGCTCCTGGAAGTGCTCCTGATGTCGGCGGCGGCTGAGCCGCGGAATCAGGAGGCAGGCGATAGGCGTTGCAGGCCGGAGACTGGCCCAGGCCGGCCGCCGGTGGTCAGACCCCAGGCACTTGAAGCATCGGCGGTGGAGATCGGCACCTGCAAGCAAGCCCGGGCACGAAGGGCTGGGCCGTTGCTCCAAAAGTGGTGAGTCCATGAACTTCTCCAAACTTTTCAAACTTTCGTCTCTCGTCTTAGCGCTCAGTTGTTCCTTGCTCGCTGAAGAGAAAAGGATGACAGTCAGGAGGCGAGGCAGCCTTATATACGGTGGGCTTGCGCGCGCATTCAGGTAGGCCCGCCCCAGGGGGCCGGCTACGGTTATAGATATCTCAGTTGGTGAATGCTCACATGGTATGGTTGAGAGGTAGTACCCCTAGAGTCCAGTAGAGGGCGGAGCCTGTGTGAGATATAACCTATATTTTCCTTGCTGTTTGCCAGAGTTGCATGCTTGAGCCTGTCAGAGTTAAATGGTCATGGTGCTCATGGCTTGTTACAAGTTATCAAACTTCTTTCTTTAAAACAATATATGATATGAATTGATGATTGATTTTCAAATGTTTTTTCTTTTTTTCCCTCATTATGTGTGTAGATATGGCTGCTGCAAGCTACCTGCCATCTAAAGAGTGGTTTCTGTCCTCCATCTGTCTGGACTTGTTCACTGATCCAGTCACCACATCATGTGGACACAACTTCTGTAAAGACTGCATCACTGAACACTGGGATATAAATTACAGGTGCCAGTGTCCCATGTGTAACGAGCTTTTACCACAAGACCAGATTTGAGAGTCAACACTTTCATCTCTGAGATGGTAGCTCAGTTCAGACAGTCGGCTCAACAGAAAGCCAGCAGCAGCAGCTCAGAGCAACAAGTCTTCAAACCAGGAGAAGTTTTCTGTGACGTCTGCACTGAAACCAAACTGACGGCCCTGAAGTCCTGCCTGGTGTGTCTGACCTCCTATGTGAGACTCACCTGGAGCCTCATCTGACAGCTTCAAGCCTGAAAAGACATCAGCTGACCGACCCTGTGGAGAACCTGGAAGACAGGATGTGTCCGAAGCACGACAAACCTCTGGAGCTGTTCTGTAAGACCGACCAGACATGTGTCTGTATGCTCTGCACTGTTTTAGACCACAAGATGCATGATGTGGTTCCTCTGAAAGAAGGATATGAAGGGAAGAAGGCAGAAAGAGGCTAGAATTGAAGAAATGATCCAGAAGAAACAACTGAAGATTGAGGAGCTCAAACACTCAGTGGACCTCAGTAAGGAAGATGCAGACAGAGAGTAGCAGAAGGAGTTCAGGTCTTCACCGCTCTGAAGGAGTCTGTTGAGAGAAACCTGAATGAGTTCATCCAAACAATAGAAGGGAAGCAGAAAATGAGAATGAAACGGGCTGAAGACTTCATCAAAGAGCTGGAACAGGAAATCTCTCAGCTGAAGAAGAGAAGTGCAAAAGTTGAGCATCTCTCACGGTCTGAAGACCCCCTCCATCTTCTCCAGGGTTTCCAGTCCCTAAACATCCAACACCCATCACCCACCAAGGACTGGACAAAGGTCAGCATCCCTCCATCATCACATGAGGGAACTGTGGTGAGAGCTGTGGTTCAGCTGGAGGAGACACTCAGTAAAGAGATGAAGAAGCTGATTGAAGCTGAACTGAAGAGGGTCCAGAGGTACGCAGTGGATGTGACTCTTGATCCTGATACAGCAAATCCTAATCTCATCCTGTCTGATGATGGAAAACAAGTCTTTGATGGTGATGTGGAAAAGAATCTCCCAAACAACAGAGAAAGATTTTCTGAATGTAATAATGTTTTAGGAAAGCTGAGTTTCTCTTCAGGCAGATTTTACTATGAGGTTCAAGTTAAAGGAAAGACCGAGTGGGATATAGAGTGGCCAGAGGGTCGATCAACAGGAAGGGAGCAATCAAACTGAGCCCTCAGGGGGGTTTCTGGTCTTTATGGTTGAGAGATGGAAATGAATACAAAGCTAATGATGATCTGTCGGTCAGTATCTCTGAAGTCTCAGCCTCAGAAGGTGGGGGTGTTTGTGGATTATGAGGAGGGTCTGGTCTCCTTTTTTGACGTAGATGCTGCAGCTCTGATCTACTCCTTTACTGGCTGCTCCTTCAACGGGAAAATCTTCCCCTACTTCAGTCCTGGTCTTAAATATGGCTGTAAAAAAGCTGCACCTCTGATCATCTCTCCTACGGCTGACTTCACTAATAACTACTAGCCACCAAACCTGTGCATTAGGGACCACAGGGGCTTCCCAGTTTGGCTAGGGGAAGAAGAGCCTACTTTAGCTTCTTTAACAGACAGCAATATCCGATATAATATAACCCTCAGTCCGGTGCAATAGTATCAACTTCAATTAATACACTTTTAGGTTTAAATATATATTCTAGGATTTGGGTAGGTATTTTAATAAGACTTTCAGCCTGTATTTCGCTGAAGTATGACTTTTCACAGAGCCCCACAGTTAGGCGCCATGTAAGAGTCGGGAGGGCTGATCATTTATTCCGGCATATTACTCAGACCTACTAATTAACCTAACAGAAGTTATTGAGTCTATGTAAGTTTACTGCTTGGCTCAGATCCACCAACGTCAGCAAGATCTCACCTCTATTAACTCCTGAAGAACCAGGTTCAATTAACTGCTGTTTCAATTCAGACGACCCTCTAAATCTGTTTAAGCGATCCCGAAGGATTTTGATATCAGTAAATGAGGTGTGGCCCTATACTAAGTGTGAGTGTGGCAGTGTGCAATCTTACATTTTAAGCAGGAGAGGATAGCACAGATGTCTTTTAAGTTGTCCCAGTCCAAAAGGTGGGATCAGTTTATTTGCAGAAAAATGGTCCAAACGTATACAGGGTTTTTACCTTCTCTCGTTACAACATTATAATCATACTAAACATATCATGCTGGGGTCATTTTCTATCTAAAACCTTAATTCATAGTTTAGACATTAAAGTCTTCCGACATAATCCAAAGGATTTTCCTCACAGATCGACGGGGTTAACATCCACACCCTATGGCCTGACAGATTCAGAGGTCAGTTCCTCAAAATGTTCAGATTGAATTCCGACATAATCCAAAGGAATCTCCTCACGGATCGAAGGTTCTAACATTCACAGCCTATAGCCTGACACATTTAAGAGGCAGCTCCTCAGAATGATCAGTTAGAATTCTAGTTTTTTAAACTTTCGTCCAACCATTCACTCAGCATTCAATACACAGAGATTCAAGCAATAGTTACCAAGTTTGAGAGAACCTTACCGAGGCGAAAACCCAGCTCTCAGGGAGAGAGCTTTACCGGGAGAGAGCATACCAGGGGAACCCCCCCCCCCCTCTCTCTCTCCAGTTTGCTCCCTCTCTGCCAGTGTCTTTATGCTCAAAAACAGGACAGAAAAACCTAAAGACACCTCCCCATACCCATATTTGTGGAAACTGGGCATGGCCTCTGATATACAGGACTGGACATGACCAGACATATTCTATGGCTATGGCATAAGACACACCTTCCCATGTTTTGTAAAAAGGTCATGACCTCTAGTGTGCAGGACTTGCAAAATATTATCCTCGGCTATGACATAACCACCTTTTTGGGGCCTCGGTGTATTTCTCCTTAAGTCAGGAGCCCCCCTCCCTGTGTACTGCTGTGAGGACAAAAGGAAGAAACTGTCTCCTCTCTTATCAGTGACACCCATAAACCATTATAGGTCTTACACTAAACTTAACAAACCACTTTGTTTATACTGTAAATATAGAAAATCATAAAATATGAAGCATTTTCATTGTGGGTTATACAAGAATATAATTGATTATATTTGATTATAATTAACTTTCGTTTTAAGTATTCAACCTAATATGGAGATCTCACACTGGTCTTTGTTGTTTGTGTGAGTAATGTGTTCAGTATTATTTATATGACAGGAATCAAGTCTTAAAAACACAATACAAAAACTTGATTGGTTTCCGTATGTCAAGGAT
The DNA here is from genome assembly GCA_031216635.1 of Dissostichus eleginoides. Lineage (NCBI taxonomy): Eukaryota > Metazoa > Chordata > Actinopteri > Perciformes > Nototheniidae > Dissostichus > Dissostichus eleginoides. The sequence continues at coordinate 31,524,378 of CM062266.1, read as the reverse complement.
CAAAACCAATCTATAAATTAGGCAAGATTTTAAAAAATATGGCAGATAGCCTTTTATTTTATTTTTTATTTCAGTGGTTAAAAACTGAGTATATGTATATGTTATGGTCCGCAGGATTACATTTTATCTCATTTTAGATTCTAAAAAAACAATAACTGCTGTTTTATTTGTTGTTGAAAGTTATGCATGAAAAATCTCCTCACATTTTTATAAGGCCTTTCAAGTCAGATTTAAAAATAGTCAATAAATGGTATTGCAAAAATAGTACTGTGGTATTTAATAAATTAAACAGGATAATACCATATAGACCTCAGCACTGAGTTCATTGTGTTTTTGTTGTTTTACTACAGTAACACACTTCCACCACTTCCTGGTGTTCTGGCGCTGAGTGTCCACTGGATGGAGCACAACACAAAGGAGAGATAAGCATGGAGTCACGGTACTGTAAACCAAACACTGATATATGAGGAGACACAAACATGTATAGGATAACCTCATGTTGACCAAGAAAATGGGTTTTTTCAATGGTGGTCAATGTAATAGTTCAACTACGACCATGCTACCTGCGTATGTCTTTGTCAAGAGATTTTAGTTGAAACAGCTTTTGACACACCTCATCCCTCCCATCTGTAAAGCACCAGCTTTGCACCCTAACTAAGAGAAAACCTGGTATTTCTCAATACCCATGCAGATCAGAGGGAGGGAACAAACCACCAGACAGTGAGAGGAGGAGCTACAGTGGAAAGAGGAGAGCTTACACGTCACACTCAGGAAATGAATGTTACGTTAGTAAGAGAGGCAGACACACTGCAGTCGAGACTAGTCTCCGTTTCTGTCTAAAGAAAATACAAACTGAATTCATCAGATCTTTCTCAACAACACAGCAGAGTCTCTGTCAAACACTGGTGAGTACAACTGATTATATTTACACTGTCAACAAGCAGGATTAACACAAACGTCCAACTTGTTTTTCTCCAACAACATAACCATATACAGTATATGATATAGAGTCCACGTTAAACAGCTTAAACAGTATCTTTGTATCAGCTCGTAGTACTTTAGTAACTTGTAACTGAATCTCTGTGGTGAGCAGTTTGTATTGACTTCTTCTCTCCTGCTATTATTATATTTTGCTGATCACTTCCTACATAATGCTTTTACCCATTTCCTCCATCTGTTTCAAAATAAAAATATTTCCATTGGAGAAACAGTTGGAGTCTTTTAATGTGAAGCAGCTAGAGGAAATTAGTAATGATGGTCACACAGTGAGAAGAGCAGTGTTATTTTTCAATAAAAGAATGATCGAGAAAACCTATATTTTCATTGCTGTTTGCCAGAGTTGCATGCTTGACCCTGTCAGAGTTAAATGGTCAGGGTTGCTCATGGCTTGTTACAAGTTATCAAACTTCTTTCTTTAAAACTATATATAATATGAATTGATGATTGATGTTTCAAATGTTTTCTCTTTTCTTTCACATGTGTGTAGATATGGCTGCTGCAAGCTACCTGCCATCTGAAGATCAGTTTCTCTGCTCCATCTGTCTGGAATTGTTCACTGATCCAGTCACTATACCATGTGGACACAACTTCTGTAAAGACTGCATCACTGAACACTGGGATACAAGTGACAGGTGCCAGTGTCCCATGTGTAAAAAAGAGTTCAACACAAGACCTGAGCTGCATGTTAACACTTTGTTCTCTGACATGGTCGCTCAGTTCAGACAGTCGGCTCCACAGAAAGCCAGCAGCAGCAGCAGCAGCAGCTCAGAGCAGCAAGTCTTCAAACCAGGAGAAGTTCCCTGTGACATCTGCACTGAAACCAAACTGAAGGCCCTGAAGTCCTGCCTGGTGTGTCTGACCTCCTACTGTGAGACTCACCTGGAGCCTCACCTGACAAAGTCAGCACTGAAAAGACATCAGCTGATCGACCCTGTGGAGAACCTGGAAGACAGGATGTGTCCGAAGCACGATAAACCTTTGGAGCTGTTCTGTAAGACCGACCAGACATGTGTCTGCATGCTCTGCACTGTTTCAGACCACAAGATGCATGATGTGGTTCCTCTGAAAGAAGGATATGAAGGTAAAAAGGCAGCGCTGGGAAAGAAAGAGGCTAGAATTCAGGAAATGATCCAGAAGAGACAACTGAAGATTGAGGAGATCAAACACTCAGTGGACCTCAGTAAGGAAGATGCAGACAGAGAGGTAGCAGAAGGAGTTCAGGTCTTCACTGCTCTGAAGGAGTCTGTTGAGAGAAACCTGAATGAGTTCATCCAAACAATAGAAGGGAAGCAGAACATGAGAATGAAACAGGCTGAAGACTTCATCAAAGAGCTGGAACAGGAAATCTCTCAGCTGAAGAAGAGAAGCTCTGTGGCGGAGCATCTCTCACGGTCTGAAGACCCTCTCTATTTTCTCCAGGGTGTCCAGTCCCTAAACATCCAACACCCATCACTCACCAAGGACTGGACAAAGGTCAGCATCCCTCCATCATCATATGAAGGGACTGTGGTGAGAGCTGTGGTTCAGTTGGAGGAGACACTCAGTAAAGAGATGAAGAAGCTGATTGAAGCTGATGTGAGGAGGGTCCAGAAGTACGCAGTGGATGTGACTCTTGATCCTAATACAGCAAATCCCGGTCTCATTCTGTCGCGTGATGGAAAACAAGTCCGTGATGGTGATGTTGAAAAGTATCTCCCAAACAACAGAGAAAGATTTTCTGATGATATATGTGTCTTAGGAAAGCAGAGTTTCTCTTCAGGCAGATTTTACTTTGAGGTTCAAGTCAAAGGAAAGACAGAATGGGATTTAGGAGTGGCCAGAAGGTCGATCAAGAGGAAGGGAGAGATTCCAATGAGCGCTGAAGATGGATTCTGGACTATATGGCTGAGAGAGGGAAATGAGTACAATGCCAATGATGAACCCGCAGTCAGTCTCTCTCTGAGGTCTCGGCCTAAGAAGGTGGGGGTGTTTGTGGATTATAAGGAGGGTCTGGTCTCCTTTTATGACGTAGATGCTGCAGCTCTTATCTACTCCTTTACTGGCTGCTCCTTCACTGAGAAACTCTACCCATACTTTAGTCCTGGTGGTAAATATGGCCGTAAAAATGCTGCACCTCTGATCATCTCTCCAGTCTGAGTCAACTAATCACTCATCTTATTGCATGTGTTGATTTAGTCGGAACTGTATAGTTTCCATTTTATTTTCTACATAATAAGTTTACTGTGGTGATTTAATTAAATGTCATTCTTTATGTATCTCATTACATACAACACATTATTGGAAGCATTAATTTACTCAACAATTATCTCATCAACACTTATTCTAACACATATGGAGAATATATGCATTAAAGTTTTATAAAGCCACAGATAATTACTTTAACTTCAAGAAGGAGCCATTGCTTCCAAAGACACCAAATGTGTCAAGCTGAAGTTTTAATCAATAAGCAAAATAAATGTTTAATATTGTGTCATTAAGGGTCATTTATGAGAAAAGCCTATTACATGCCTGTAGTGTCTACAAAATAAAATATGTGTAACAGTATAGGTAAATGAAGCTAAATAATATGACATAAATTAAATAAAAACGGTTTGGTTAATAACTGTTAGCTTGTATATTTGCATGCCAGGTGTTATAGTGAATACTGGTAAAATGGCTTATGAATCAAAGACATCTGTAAATATGTGATTTTGAATGAAAAACATTGAAATAAACTGCATGTTGAACACAAGGTCTGAGAAAGCAGGGACTCGAGCACTAAACACTGAACAGGAAGGCATAATTTACATATCGTTTGTATTTCATGACACATTTGCTGTGGCTAATTCACAAATAAAATAACTTGTATTACATCTGTTGATGGCTTTTTGTGTGAAGAGCTTGTAGGATGAAATGATTGTTTCCACTAGCAGTGATTGGATATTGGCTGTAGAGCAGAAAACAGTGGGGCTGATATCAGTGAGATAGCATTCACTTTTATGAGTGAAGGCAGTCACTATAACACTAAAACTACTCTTTACAATGAGGTAACTAACTACAGAGTTTAGTATTATACAGGTATGTATGCCAACAACTCATAAAAAGGAAAGAAAGGGTTTCATTTAATGATAATCTTTAAGGATATAACAGTTAGACTTAAGCCTTACCATTTGCTTCCTGTAGTTTTGCCATCTTTTTATAAAACTAGTTTCCCCCTTTGTGATATAAAACGCTGAATCATCATGATGTCCTACATTTGTTTGAATGGTGTCAACACTTGTGTGTTTGTTGTGTGTGGTAGAAACAACTGGGTGAAATGTGATGAGGGTCACATGACTAACGGGGTTTGGTAAAAAGCCAGAATACATCTCTTCCCAGGTTCTCAGTTTTAACTCATCATGCATACACGAAACCCTCCTTTTCTTATACTTTGAAAAAAATGCCTTTTCAAATGATTTCCCTCACAGCACATTTTATAATCACTGAACTAAACAAGAACTCAATGTGAAACGCATTCAATATTTTGTCTTTCATCGAAGATAACAATCTTGATAAGTACAATTTTAAATCAAATAAAATATATATACTAATTTCAAGGTCACTGGTCTTTGTTGTTTGTGTGAGTAATGTGTTCAGTGTTATTTCAGATGACAGGAAACAAGTCTTAAAAACACAATAGGAAAACTTGATGGGTTTCCGTATGTCAAGGATCAAAACCAATCTATAAATCAGGCAAGATTTTTGAAAACATGGCAAATAGCCTTTTATTTCATTTTTTATTTCAGTGGTTCAAAACTCATTATATGTTATGGTCCACAGGATTACATTTTATCTCATTTTAGGTTCTAAAAAAACAATAACTGCTGTTTTATTTGTTGCTCAAAGTTATGCATGAAAAATCTCCTCACATTTTTATAAGGCCTTTTGAGCCAGATTTAAAAATAGTCAATAAATGGTATTGCAAAAATAGTACTGTGGTATTTAATGCAAATTTAACAGGATAATACCATATAGACCTCAGCACTGAGTTCATTGTGTTTTGTTGTTCTGCTACACTACAGTAACACACTTCCACCACTTCCTGGTGTTATGGCGCAGAGTGTCCACTGGATGGACCACAACACAAAGGAAAGATAAGCATGGAGTCACTGTACTGTAAACCAAACACTGATATATGTGGAGAGACACAGTTTGTGACAAACATGTACAGGGTAACCTCTCGTGTTGACCAAGGACAAATGGGTTTTTTCAATGGTGGTCGATGTAATAGTTCAACTATGACCATGCTACCTGCATATGTCTTTGTCAAGAGATTTTAGTTGGAGGTAAAAAATAAGCCTGATGTTACAACAGTTTACATGTTTCTAACAACCCTAAAAATGTTTAAAGGCATCCATCAATGATCCTAATTATCGAGGAAGATTTGTTTGGGCTATGGGTAGTAAGTGATATATAAGTATTCTTACTCTTCTGCCTACAGAGCTCAGTGATTCGCTTTAACAAAAATAAACTCATCTATAGGTACAGTAACATCTTCACCTCATGTAAAGTCAGGAAAACTCTGAAAGTTGAGAAACAAAATCCCTCTAAAAAGAGCTGCAGTAACAGGTAGTAGTTGAGAGGGATAAGACACATTGGTTTCTCTCAAAAGGAACCTAAAACTAAATGAAGCTCAGCGCAAGTTCTTTCAGGAAGACTGGTATACATCACTCCGCAGCTGCATATAATCAGCTCATCACGGGCGTTGCCTTTAACCTATTACATTTCACCTCATTCTCCAGCAGCCAATCACCGTGCTGCAGCCAAACTTTAAAATGGTTCTCCTCTCTCCTGCAGTCAGCTGTGATTTCAGGTGTTCATGCTGCCGCCCGCCTCCTCCCCATCCACCTCCTTTCATCATATCTAGTGGCAGGAGAGCTAATCCAAAAACCTCATCCCACCTCCTCTTCATCCCATCTCCTCATCAAATCCAGATCTTCAGCATCACCAGTGACTAGACCCCGGGGGGTTCCCTATGCCCACGGCTGCATTCCCCCCTTTAGATATACGATTTCCGGATCGGGGTCTAATCGCCAAAGACTTAACATTTATCATATGACATGTGTCAATAAATGTTCTTTAAACAAAATGAAGTCTCTCCTGATTGAACTGAGTTCATCAGGTTTTTCTCGACAGAGACTCTGCCAAACAATATCTATACAGCTGATAATGTTAACAATATTTTAGAAAGTAACATCATATTTAGATTCTCCTCTGTCTGAATAAATAACTATAGCCATTTTTGATTGATGCCGCCATCAGACAACTTTCCTCTGTGGAAACTCAGCCTCTGGGCGGGGCATTAACTTTGGCATCAGTTCACTGACATTTAACAACTGGGTTTGTTTGGAGATGTCTGAACGATAAAGGAAGTTTTAGGCCTGTATAGACTGCAAACAGTATTACAACATGTGTTTCGTCCTACTTTCAATAAGCGCACATTGCATTGGTTATGTATCATTAGCGATTATCAGACGCAGAGTTTGTATTCTAAATTGTTGGATTTAAGCACCCTTCAGTTGTTGAAGGTTCGAGCCCGCTCCGCGCCGTTCGTTTGATGAGTGGTCTGCTATAAAAAGGAAGGACTCAGACAGAGATATGAGATTAAACAATAAGCTGATTTAATGGTAGAAACAACAGTACAATATAACGAAGTACTTATATAACGAAGTACTTCGGGCCTCAGCTCTTCCACCGTGCGATGTACGTATCAGACAGTCAGACCGAACAGAGGCCCCGAGTGTACAGAATTCATAATATTTATGCCCACAAACGGAGAGGTGTGGGAGGAGTTGTGTCGGTTGCTCCTCCCTAGGTGTTCATCCATTGGTGGACTCACTCCTGGGCGAATCAGAGTGAGTCAGCCATAGGCGTGGGAAATTTGGATCTCCTGCGCCGCTGATCAGTCCCAGGCCATCTTTTATGGCAGCCATAAAATAAACAATTCTGGGTTGAACGGGGGTGAGGTACCAATCCTTATCTTCGTTTATCCTCGGCACCTGGCGGTACCACTCCGTATCCCAATCCTCCTCTCTGCATAGACTCAATGTTGTCAGTTTTATTACCTTTCTCCTGCAACGCCCCCATGCTCCTATCCGGCCCATTAAAAACCCGGGGGGGGGCGACTGGATCCTCTACATTCCTAAATCAACGCACACACAATTGACCACATCAAACAAAACAAAATAAGAACACTTGGTCTAGTTTCATAAGTATACATTTTACACAGACAAAGTTATAATTATTGAAACAGGTTATAATTATTGAAACAGGTTATATAGGATATACAGGTTACTTTAAAACTCATCTAGTTGGCAACGCTTTTTGTTAATTGGTCCAGCTGTGGTGACAGAAAATGACCAGACTATCAAAGCTCCCTGCAACACGTAGACCTGTAACAATACAAGTCGACTAAACTGGTCTGTGATTTGAATCGGTAAACAGTTTCCTTATTTTTTTTTAAATGACCAGTACACACAATTGGAATCAGAAATTCACATATTAAAAACGTCAAATATAAACTGGAACAGTAGCCTATGCCCTTTCGTGTTTAAGCCAGGGAAAATGTGTATGTCACTTTAATAATGTCTAAACATGAGGAAGATAAAACCTAACCAAAAGAGCTGCAGTAAGAGGCGGGGCAAAACTGGAAGGGCAACATATCATAATCCTTAAATCAAACTCAAGGTCTGAAAATCTTGCGAGACAATTCTGTTTCTCTATACATAAATATTAAACTCATACAGTCGTCAGCTCTTATTCAACAACACATCAGGGTCTCTGCTACAAGGGTGAGTAGAGCTGTCAATATTTAACTAACTGTATTTTTTAGTTTGAAGACAATCTTGCTACACCTTTTGTGCAAATGTTGCTGCATGTAATCAAAAGTATAACATTTTAAAAACCATTAGATTTTTATGGGATATGTCAGACATATTGGACACACTCCCCTAAAGGTACAAATAATCAGGACTCTGGGTGGGGTCTTCTCTGGCATCAGTTGGCATTTGAAGACTGTTGATGCTGGAAGATGTTGGACTGGCTGAGTGAGTTTCGGACTGTTTAGCCAACAACCATTGCTACTACATATGTTTGTCTTTAGCTTGGTTATGCATCATTTAGTTTTCATCCCTACAAAATCCTACATTTAGGAGGAACAGAATCATGCTAACTTTGTTGTATTTGAAACTTGGCTAGTTGGAATAGTTTGCTAAAGTAAACATTGATTCCAGCTAGCAATCTGCGTTAGCCATCACTCTTTAGTGGGTCCAGTTGTCGTGGCTGCATTTACTAAACTATCAAATCTTAAAGAGAGGACGACCCTCTTTAGGAAAATACAATAAAAAATGGTAACAAACAATGAAGTTGTTTCGTGAGTTTGTTTTATTTTGTTTATGTCAATGCGGGGAATGGAAGCAACACAAAGCCAGCTGGACCAGATCCAACAACTGTGTTTCTAATGAACACAAAAAAGAAGGTGGCCTAACGGTGGCTGTTTAACACATGATACAATGACATTTAATTGATTTATTTAAAACAAGGGACAGTGTACATTAATCAACATATTAAAAACATGTAAAAGTACTCGAATTAGCCAAAAGGCTAGTTTTCACCGATAGTCCCTTTGCCAGATTGTGATAGGCATCCTTAAAGCAAGAATACAAATACCACTACATTGTTATACAAAACATTTTTACATATTTACAATAGACGACATCACTGAATACAGGTAAGGAGCAAGTCATGATAATAAAGAAAACATTCACAATACGCACTCACACACACACCTACACCCACCCACACATCAGTGCTGACACTGTTGGTTATCAATGAGCCACTTTTTAACACTGTGCTTGAATGAGTAGTAGGATGAGGACTCTTATAGATTGTGGTATTGAATTCCATTGATGGGATGCGTTGAATGAAAAGATAGCCTGGCTAAATGCACTTTTCCTAAATGGGATCGTGCAGTCTCCCCTAGCCGCACTTCTAGTAGCCCTGGTTGAGGTGGGCTTTTAAGAGGACTTTTAAACTCAGCGTTATGTTCAACAACTTCACTTCTCTAGTGGTTTAACTAAATAACAACAAGCAGCTCCCCTCTGCCCTCTGAGTATTCTCCTGAAAGTAATCTAGCACATGTCTTTGTTCTAATACGTTCATGATGTGCATTGTGGTAGAAAGTGAATTATTCAAGTACAATTCTTCACAATCAATAGGAACTGATTGGCTGTATCCCTTTAGTCGACTCTGTTGGTCTTCAACACACCTCAGAGGCTAGTATTTTATTACTTTCTGCTTCACTTCATTTATCTGACAGCTCTAGATACTTAACATATGGACATTTTACACGAAAAACCCACATAAAACATTATTTTGTACGGCTTGAACTATGAGTAACATAAGGTACTTCAAATAAGCTCCAATAATAATACTTTAATCATGTATTATATAATATGGTAGCTTTAATACGTCAGTGTTCATTCTACTAAAACAAGGTTTCTAACACATGACTTTTACTTGTTTGGGTATTGCTTCTTTTATTTAAGTAAAGGAAGTGAGATTTACATCCAAAAATACAGATTTATGTTTTGTTGGAGAAAGACATTTTGCATCAGACACACAATTAAAGATTTTTATTTGAACACAACAGGAACAACATAACTCAATACAACAGGTGAAAAGTTACAAAAATGTTTTATTTTAATAGTCTGTGTTATATTGAGTGTGATTCACTAGTTTGTGGCACTTTTATGTAAAGGATAATAAAGAGAAGAGCTGCAACGATAAGTCAATCCACAGAAAAATACTTGCCAACTATTGATGATCAACTGGTTGGAAGTTATTTGAAGATATTAGATATTTTACAAACCAAACGATTAATTGAGAATATAATCGTTAGCTTCCGCCCCAAAGCTGACCTTCACTAGGAGCACTGATGGGAGGGTGAGTTTTGTTTTTGTGTAGAATTCAAATACCTTCAATCTGAATCCAGGATCACAGACTCCACCTTCAAAGCTTTCTTGGACTTGATGGTTTTACAAAGTGGATGTAACTGGAATAACCAACATTAGAGCTGTCGGGAAAATAACATTTACTGAGAAGAACTTGGAAAAAGGACTATCGTACAAAGCCTGTTCTTAATTCTCCAGATATCTCAGTGAACCTGCTTCTGCTTCTTCCTCCTGACAGAGTTTTAAAATCCAACACAGCTGGAGACCTCACACACGTTTATGTTTTCAATGTAAATCAGATGTGGACAGTCTTTCTGGGCTTCCGGGGCTTCTTCGGTCCTTTCTTTTTGCTCTTTTTGTTCGGATCCGTCATCTCTCCTTTGAAAGAGCCGGAACTTGTAGTCGCATTCGGTCGGTTTCCAGAGAATTTATTTTGAGCTTTGAAACCCCCCCGGGCGCCTCCTTTCTCCGGCCCCGAGCCCCTCATTGGTCCCTTCATAGGTCCCTTCATAGGTCCCTTCATTGGTCCCTTCATTGGTCCCTTTCCTGGCCTCCCTGGAGCTCCTTTTCCCTCCGGAGTCTTCTTCTGCTTCTCCTTCTTCACCGACCTCTTCACCCGGATGGTCCTGGTCTCCAGCTTCGATCCATCGAGCTCCAACGCCAGCTGCACCGAGTCTGCGCTCTGAGACACAAAGATACAAAACCATCAAATCTCACGTCAAACCTGGTGTAGAAAAACAGCAATAACCTTGAGAAGGGCGGCACTATAACAATAATAACAGATTACATTTGTATAGCGCCTTTCAAGGGACCCAAGGCCGCTTTACATGGTGAACAACAAGGCAAGGCAACAAACAAACAAAAGGGGCAAATAATAAAGTACAAATTAAATAAATAGCAGTAGGAGTGGAAGCAGGGGGACTGTGATGGGTTTGGGGTCAAAGGCCATGGTGAACAGGTGAGTTTTTGATGATGACTTGAAGATGTCCAGGGAAGCAGCTATATAAGGAGAATATGCAATATGTGTCTAATATCATAATAACATTATAGTTTATGATTAAACAGATATCAGGCTTACTTTGTTCAGGCGTTACTCTCTTATCTAACTGATAGAGCTGAGCGTAAGAGGAACCAACAACAACAATGAAGAAGATCCGTCTAATCCAAAAATCGATATATCCACAAGTAGCAATAAGCTTGACTCCAACAAAAATACATCTCAGGAAAGTTTGGTTGACTCTTTACTTAAACGAAAGATATCAATACAAACACATATTTTCAAAGGTCAAAAAACGATATTGCTCCGTGATTCTTTTCTCCTTCTCACTCTAATTATCAGCAGCTGCGGTCGGCTATGACGTCAATTTTACAACGGCTGATAAATGATATAATAATACTAATAACAAAGAATACAATGTTCAAATATATCTATATACACACACAATATATCAAATTATACATTTTAACATATGGCTCTACAAGATGTTTAAAATGTTAAGTGCCGTTTTGCGCTTTCTTTAAAAAAATCCTATGGCTATCACAAAGAAAGTGACGAATTGTGCAGATATCCACATCCAGGACACCAAGTGAAACAGTAGAGCAGCCTCTGTGTGGTCGTACCTCAAACAGGACGTATCCGAACCCTTTCCCCAGGCCTGAGTTCTGGTCTCGAACCAGCCGGACGCCCTCCACATCGCCACACTCCTCAAAGTGCTGCCGGAAAGAAAGCTCGTTTATCTCTGAAAACACAAACAGCAGGTTAGCGTCAACATGACAAACAACAGTAATTGTTAATGTTAAAAAAAACTGCAAAGAGGCTCACCGAACGAAAGATTCCCCACGAATACAGAGCGTTTGTGATCGTGCTGCAAGGCGAGAACGATTTCAATGAATATAATAATGATACATAATAAACGTTCAACATATAGCAACTTAAAACCCAAAATGTTTGAATACACACAGAATAAAATCAGCAACTGTTAATAAAACTAATCCCAGATATCAGATCATATGATGTGGAGACTCACTGCTGAGCTCTCCGTCACTTTGTCCACTCGGATGTGAAAACCTTTCTCGATCTCCATGCCGTTCCTGTGAGGAGACACACACAAAGAGAGTGTGTTGAGTTACATGCAAAGAGTTAAACTGTGTGTGTGTGTGTGTGTGTGTGTGTGTGTGTGTGTGTGTGTGTGTGTGTGTGTGTGTGTGTGTCTGACCTCTCCAACGCCTTGGTGACTCCTTCCTCGTCTTTAAACACCACGTAGGCGTTCATGCTTTGCTTCTTGGGATGAACTTTGCGCCTGTAAAGTAGAAGATATATCTTTAAAGAGAGGATGACAGAGACACTAAAATAATTCAATCTAAAAACTATCTTTATCTTACACTGCAGCTTTTATTATAGAGTCTGTAATCTTATGTCCAAAGGCTTTTTTATAGTTTTTTGTCAACCACTTTTAATTGCCTACTTGTTGATATTTGAAACATGCCTCGCCTTAAAGACAGTTAATCCGTTTTTAACTCTTCATGTTACTTACTGAATAGCTGCTAGTTTGCGGACATGGCGGGGTCCTCTCTGACCTGCAGGGAACAAACACAACAGATCTTTAGAAGATAACACTTTGTTTTAATATCACTACAAGCAGCTGCTACAGAGCTCTGAATGTATTGAAGTGGATACGAGAACCATTTTCCTACAAGATGTTAAAAGGCGCTTTCACACCGCAGTACTTTTCCCACAAAGGTTCATCAGAACTTAGTTCATGAGAACTCTTTAGTTCTCATGAACTAAGTACAGATCGCGTTCACACCGGAATAAGTCCCTGAGGGAGGATTAGGCAAATGAAGCCGCTGACGTCACTTCTTCTTCTTCTGCTTTGGGTTTACTGGCAGGCCGCAAACCACTTCACGGCGTATTCTGCCACCCGAAGTCCCCGGCCGGAAGTCCCTGGAGTTGGGGACTGGCTTCAGTAGAAGCTGCTGGGACTCCCAGCAGCTTCTACTGAAGCCTTCCGAGTAAATCGCCAGAACGCCGACACCTCCTCATCTCCACCGCTCCCATGTTTTCTTTTGAGTCGCCATAAGTTAGTCTCTCTGCGTTTGTGCGCTGGCCTAATGCTAATGCTAATAATGCTAATGCTAGGATAATAACACATGACAGGAAGTTGAATAGAAACGTAGGAAGAAGCTCTAAGAGTTATTAATATGACTGAGTAGCACTTCAAAACCCAACTGCATGCTGGGATTATTTGTGTGTTGTGTTTTTACCACAGAGCGAAACCGCACAGACTCGATGGATCCTTTCTCTCTGAAGAGGCCCTGCAGGGTCTGGAAAAACAACAAAAACGCCCCAAAACATCAGGGTTTTCCTTTCTCCAACATATTATTGATCAATCAGGAATAATAAACTGGTTTAAAGATTAAAAAAAAAAGATATTTGGTCACTAAACATATCTAATGTGTCGCTACAACGCCTGAATGTCTTCTCTGGGGTTAAAAAGGCTTATCTCATCTCATTTTGTAATATCTTTTGTGATGTTTGGTACCTTCCTGGTGCAGCTGACGGGCAGGTTGCCTACGAACACCGTCCTCTTCTTCTTTGTCACCTCCTCTTCTTTCCTGTTTCTCTTCATCTGCCTCTTTATCACATACTGCTCCGCATCGTTCCCATCGCTCGGCTCCGTCTTCTTCTTCTTCTTCGCCGGCCCTTGCTCGTCTTCATCTGCACAATGTAAACTGAGCTCCCTGAAACCAACGAGGAAGAGCAAGGGAACAGAAGAGAGGGATGGAGGTTACAGACTCAAAGAGGTAAAAACAATCCAAGGAGTTATGAGGATTTTCTTATATTTGTTCTAGGACGGGTAAAAAAGAAGACTCCTTTAGAGGACAGACCTTCAAGAGTAACAATGGTGATTAGGGATGCTCCGATCGATCGGCCGATATTCACTCTCTGCCGATCGATCGGTGCTCTCTATAAAGGCCGATCGGGAGAGCCGATCACATGACGTAAAATACATGACACTTTTCTCTGTGCGTGTGCGCGGCAAAACAAGCTCGCCACAATGGCTTCACCAGTCTGGCAGTATTTTAAGGTGTCCCAAAATGACAGTAAAATAGCGGTGTGTGAAGTGCAGCTCCACCCGCTGTGACGGACCGGTGAGCGGAGCAACACACAGACTAAGAGTTAGACCTAACACACTTAGCTATTTTATCTACCTCTGGAACTAGCTAAACTAGTTATAAATATATTTATTCTTCACTTTCGGGTCACTCATTACTGGATCAGTGAGCTGCATGAGATACTGACAGGCTGTCAGGGGAGAGAGAGAGGGGGAGAGAGAGAGGGGAGAGAGAGAGAGAGGGAGAGAGAGAGAGAGAGAGAGAGGAAAAGAGAGCGCTTCCACTAATTTCTCCCGTGTTATCCAAAGTTAATGTAAACTTGAATAATGTACTTGATTTGAATGTAATAATTATGTTGGTTGTTGTTTGTGGAAGCGCCAGAGAATGAGCCCCATTAACTGAGTTTAAATGGAAGATCCCCATAGGCCCCACCCACTCGATCGGAACGGCGATCGGTATCGGCCAATACTGATTCCAGCGATCGGCGATCAGCCCCAAAATTGGCGATCGGAGCATCCCTAATAGTGATAGTATTCTATATGATAGCTGAGGAGAAAATCAGAAGAAAGACAAGAAAACTAAAGGAAGGGGACAGAAAGAAAGTAGAATCTGCTCTGTGGATACATATATAAAAAGTTTCCAAACTCCGTACCTGTCTTCCAGCTTCAGGTCGCCCTCTGTTTTCTCCTTCAGCTGCTTCTGCTTCTTCTTGCTAAGTTGAACTTTGACTTCTGGAGTTTCCTTTGGCTCCTCTGTTTCTTCTGTGATTTTCGGAACAGGCTGCAATAATAAAAAAAGAAAAGAGTAAGCAACCACAGAGGACATGTTGAAGTCAAGTGATGTGCTATATTTTTCTTCATGCACTGACTCAAACCGAAAGTGCATGTATGAAGTACTCCACGTGCATCAAAGCCTCAAATATCCGCCAAAAAAGGAATACAAACACATCAATAAGTGACACTGTTGATTTGGGTAACATGTTGTATAACATTGTATACATGTGTAACATTGTATTTCCACATCCCTACTATCTATCTATCTATCTACCTATCTATCTATCTATCTACCTATCTATCTATCTTCCTGCATCACCATGATCACACCAAACGTGGATTACTCCGCCGCTGAAAATGGTCCCGAACGAATGCTTCTATTACTTTTTATTCAAACTACATATCTGTGTGTGTCAGTTACCTTGGGTGCAGGCTGAAAGAGAACAGGTGGAGCGGGAGCAGCAGCCCCGAATAAAGCCGACAGCGATCCGGAGGCTTTAGATTTCTTCTTGAACAAACTTCCTGACACCTGACCGACCACGTAGTCAGCTGGCTGCTCCGGCTGCTCCTGCTGCTCCGGCTGCTCCTCTTCACTGCAGACAGAAACATTAAGATGAACAACATCCAGAAAAACTCATGTTTGATAGATGCTAAACGTGAAAGATGACACTCAATACTAAAGGCTCAGCTCTGTGGATACTGTGTGATTATGTGCTTTGCTTAGATACCTTTATCTTTTAGAGCGGTGAAATGAATGATGACGTCTTATATTTTGTCAGTTTTTTTTATCTGTAGAGTTACTTATAATGAAATGATATATTACCATCTCAACTAACTTGTATTTCTGTAGCTGTTACTGTAGTTAAAAAGTAGAAAAACTCAATAAAACTATACAAATTAAAAAGTACAAAATCAGTATTGGATAATCAATAAGTCTTGCTAAGAATCTGATGGTTATTTTCTTCTAATGGTTTTAGCTTCGCTAATGTGAAGGGCTTGCAGTGTTTCCTTTTAATAATTGTAATATATTAGAAATAATGTTGAGGTTGTAGCCTACTGTTGGTTGAAGAAAACAAACTTTGTGAAGTTGTCAATTTGTGCGTACTTGATTAAGAAACTACACTAAAATAATCGTCATTTAGAGCTCCAATTCAACAGACTTATGAGTTATCACCTCGTTTGAAATGAATGCATCAGTCATTTTATATAAAAATTCAAGAGACAATATGAAATACTCTTTCCACTGACGTGACACTTTAAATGCCGGACTTTTACTTGTTACAGAGTATTTTTAAAGTGTGATATTAGTACTTTTACAAAAGTAAAGGATCTGAATACTTCTTCCCCACTGCTGGATGTTGAATGCATGAACAGATTAATTCATTACATTATAAATAACATCAGCTGCTTTGCCCTGAGTCTTGTCTTCCAGACCACAGTTTGTTTCAAACTATTAGTCTGTAGGTAAACAAATGCCGCAGTTATCTTTCTTTACGTTTTTTTGGAAATCAAACATGTGTAAACAAACCTCTCCTGCAGTTTCTTCTTCATGGTTTCTACCGGTTTATCCCAGCGTCACTTAAAGACTGACTTCCGGTTAGATCTTTATATACAAATATAAGTAATTATCACGTTAATTGCAGCATTTACACGAAATTCCACGACTGTAAACTCCAATAACACGAGAAATATTACGCACACGTTTTCCTAACAGCACACTGCTTGTCCTAGTGCGAAATATGTCCCACAGGAAACACGGTCACAGCGGCACATTGGTTCCGCAATTTTTCTTGATTATTTGACACCGAAGAAATAAGCACCCATAAAGAGATCGCAAAAATATGTGTTTTTACTCTGTATATGTTCCTATGTACCATGATGTGAATTTGTTGTTTGTATATAATGTTTGATGTACACATATATATTCTTGAATATATATGAGACATTTTTTTTAATTATTAATATTATTTATTCTACATTTTGATATAGTTTTTCTTTTCCGTCGTTATTATTCCAAACGGCTGCTTGTTTTTACATTTCAAAAAATAAAATCTGGCTTTATCTTGAAAAATGTTGGGGAATCGCAAACAGTCAAATGTGTGCAACCTCTACATCTGTCCGTTCCGGTGAGCTTCATACGTCGGACGTTCTGTGTTGTAAACAGAGGCTTTTCAGTTACTGAGCATTTTAGTTCTGATTTCTAAATCAACTTTTAACCGCTACATTTACAACACCTCAGGTAATTGTATACTGTGTTGTCAGTTATTCTTTTTACTTGTGTTTTGGGAGGAAATAAAAGATAACGTCATGTTTCATCATGACCG